>JADRCC010504353.1:6350-30179 GCA_019843855.1 Hylomyscus alleni
GAGAGAGAGAGAGAGAGAGAGAGAGAGAGAGAGAGAGAGAGAGAGAGGCAGACAGACAGATAGACAGACAGACAGAGACAGAGAGAAGAAATGTCAGCCTAGGGTGTCAAAGAAAAACCCAGGACAAAAACATGGTGAAGTCTATACACTCCTCCTATTCCCAAACCTATATACTTCTGGATTCCTGAGGAATTTATTTTTTGCATAGTCTGAGTTTTTAAGAAATTAACTATTAATTTATTTTTAATAGACTAAAGGATTTGAGGTCAGATATAATTAAAGCTGTCTAGATTTTAACATTTCTGTCATTCTGACTAGGATTTCTGTAATATGATCCAAAGTAAAAGTAGAGAAACCAGAAACATTCTGGGCATTCAGAGTTAATTTTCTTTAAGCTTCCTATTTCTTTTACTTGCTAATTCCTCATAATTTAGACACATTTAATATAAATATTGATTGAGACAATTGAATATGAAAGATTATATTATAATGATTCACCTAAAACAAAGATATGGTATGACTCACCATACATTATTTCATATATATTTTTTCAAAAGACCATTTAATCACTAAGATAAAGGAAGATTCAAAAATCACAGGGACTCTCAAGAATGTCTGATAGTGAGGGCATTCTATGGTTGCCATGCATTTAGCTTGAAAAGCTAAAATTTGGGGTTTTGGAGGCAGTGCTTATTTGACAGTCTAGACAGCAACAAGCTCAATATGAGAAGAAATGTAATTTGGTCTTGGAATGTTACACAAAGAGTAGTGCAGATAAATGAAGGGTACAAACTGTAATTTGCACAATTTCCTAAATCATCCTCACAGTTAGTCTTGTGGAACATTGCATTTAGCTTTGATTTTAGTCGACACTGGTGTTTTTATACTGCAAGTTGATTATTGATCCCTCAAATCCTAAACCTTTCCTCTATTTCATTTCCCTTGGCTTCTGTGTGGTTCAGAAGAATATCTTGTGAATGGCTATAGATCTCTTCCTAACAGGGCATTTCAGCCCTTTCTCCAGTCTCTGCCACCATTTTCCCATACGACTCATTGTATGATGAACCTATATGCCCTGTACAAATATATTTCTTATTATTATTGATAGGAATCCAGTTCTCAAAGACGTTGCAGGAGCATTATATAAAAACTGGATAAATATTCCAGTCGTGCATGCTAAGAGATTGATAAATTAAAGGAATTATATCTCTCAACAATGCATGTTTACATTCTCTTTAAAATATGGGCAGGCAAGATGGCTCAGCAGACAAGTTTACTTACTGCCAAGCCTGAATACCTGAATTCAATCCCTGGGACCTGTGTAGTGAAGAAGAAAAGCAATTCTCGTATGTTATTACCTAACATCCTCATTTCGTGCATGTATCCATCCATCCATATATATATATATATATATATATATATATATATATATACACACACACACATGCATACACAATAAATAAATATGTTTAAAATTAATAGAATATCTATGAAAAACATCTGCTTTGGAATTATTCATGCTAATCTTTTATTTCTATCTGGATATGGATATGATAAAATACCACTAACTCCTTATCTGCCATGGCAATGTCTACTTAGCAACAGGTAGAGTATCTGATTTGATCTTCTAATCAGACAATAGGAGACATACTTTATGTCAAAAGCAGTAGTAAGTTTGCCCCTGGGTAATTATTTCTGAGAGTCAACTTTTGCTGGAATCTGGCCAGCAAAATCTTTTTAAAATTTTTGTAAATCTGCTTGCCATTTCTTACATTTATTTATAAGTGACTTAGCAGATGTTGACCCCATCTTCTATGTTCTGTGAAGAATTTGTCAAATCTTCAGCAGAGAGGAAGAAAAAGGGCGGGGCTGAGATGGGAGTAAAGGAGAGCATTCGTGGTTGTCTCTGATGCCACGAACTTTCTAAGAATTGTTACAAGAATTGGCTGTATAAAGATCCGTACAATTTGATTTCAGTTTGAGTTATTTATACTTTGCTAACACACTTTGGTTCTGATATTCTACAAATTTATTAGAACCTGAAAATCAATTTGTATATATAAGCAAACCAATCAGCTTTCGTGTCAAAGTGACCCAGAATGAATGGATATGAAGCAATTGACATAGGCCACATTTTTTCTTTTCAAAAATAATACTTTATAATTAAAATACCCATTTCCTTTTTAAAGGCTCCATTATTCATAAAACTAAAGTGTACAATATAAAATTTTTTACATATTTCTTCTTATAAAATATGAAGAAGAAAAGTTTCTCTGTGGTAAGATAATACAATACACTGAGTTCTTCTTTGGTACCAGCAATTAGTTTAATTCTATGCTAATATCTGCTTCTCTATACATTCTGAAGTACAGTTTTTTCCACTTACAAAGAGGAATTGGAAACCTTATAAATATCAAATTGCAATGTAGAACTATCAAACTCCCAAGTGTATGCACTAACATAAGGTATCCTGTAGCCTGGATATGAATATATCGATGAGGTCATAAGTCAAGAATGATTGTTGAAAATTTAAAAAACATATAGTCTTGTGCTTATGTAATTTAGGTTAAGCTAATCCTTGAAAAACAAGCACCAAGACAGTTACTCAAATCCAGGCAAAAGATAGATATGGAAGGAGAGACAAAGAAAGAGAAATTCAAAGGATAGAACATTTATATTTGACCCCTAACTGGTAAGAAACATAAGAAGAAAAAATGAAATTATTTCCAGAAGAGTCTTTGAGTACATTACATGTGTCAAAAGACAGACATATTCAGAAATGTAGTAATAGCTACTGTGTGTAGAGACAGTGGTCATTTCAGGTACCAACTGTGACAAGAGATGGAATACCTGACCCAGAAAAGTTCATAGAAAAGAGATAGGACTCAAATCATATTTGAAATATGTGAAGTGTTCAAAGTCCATTGATCTCTGACAAGACTCAATTTGGGACTCAAATAATATCACAAGACAATCAATTACCTTCCCTCCTAGCAATTTCAGGCTTACATTTGTTTTCACTTTGTCTTAAAAGAAGAGAGATCCAGAAAAATTGTTTAATGCCACAGAAGGGCAACACAAAAGAACTGATTTTTATTGGCTATGTTTGCCTGGCTGAGGATACTTGGCCATGGAGCAGTTGCTGGATGCAGAGATAGAACACAGCTGGGTTAGCCTGAAGCTGGTATTCTGGCATGAAAATCAAGGAGTAGGAGATTGGCCAAAACAAAACTGGGCTCCTAAAGTCACAAGAAGAGAATGGCCTGTAGGTAAAAATAAAATGAAATAATAAACATATGCATAAGAAAAAAGTTGGTTCTTAAAGATAAATGAATGTGTTGACAGTCAAATTGGGAAATTAAGAAAAGTTATAGCTGTGGTAACAACGAAAAAACTGGACACTTTTGGAAAATAGTTAACCCTAAATGATAGGAAAATCTAGAGGTAGGTAGGGATGCTTCCGTAATTTTTGCAGTAGACTAAGCTATTTAATCTAATGGAATCACAAAAATCCGTTATTAATATAAATTCTAACAATATGTCTGCAGACTTTAAGGAGATATTAACAATGAGATAAGATTATGGAGAAGGTCACGTCTGTGGAACCTATGTACTAAGATTTGAAGAAAACAAGAAATAAAGTAATTAATTCATGTTCTCCCTGTGTATCTTAACATAGACTGTCAACCATGTTCTACGCATTTGGAAGGCTGACCAAAGAATTCAAACAAAAAAGAGTAAGAGATCACTTAAGTGAGACTGAAGCAGAAGAGAAAGAGAAAGCCTTTTTTACTAAAGCAAAATATAGATCTCCACTGGAAAGTAAAATAGAAGAGACAGATACGAATAGATGGGGCTAAAATGAGAAGATCAAGGAAGGAGATGGGAGAGAGGAGTGAAGGATGATACTGCTAAGATTAAGGGCCATTTGAGGACTGATATGATAATCTAATACAAAAGAAGCTCCCTAAAATATATACATATATGAAAAAGATCTAAATGAAATCACCAAATAATGGGGAAGACAGATCCCCAATTGGACATCTTGTGACCAAATGAAGCTTCCAATATAGGGAATGGGTTACATCTGGTTGGGTTGTTGAACGGAGGGGTCACATGGGAAGCAACCCAGGCTGTCGCCAAGACTGTAGGTTGTTCTTCACAAACTGACAACAAAGCCCCATTGCTGAAGACAACACCTATAGAGTTCATTGAGCATAGAGAAGCTGCACCACAGAGCCTTCATTCTCACTTGCTAGTTATCTTTGGTGTAGAAAAGTACTCTGCACACTACCAAAGTAGAGACATAAACACCAACTCAGCCACAATGCCCCTTTTTCTTAAAAAAAGAAAAAGGCTATTTTTATTTATTTACATTTCAAATGTTATCTCCCTTCCCGATTTTCCCTCCTCAAACCCCCTATTCCACCCCTCCTCCCACTACTTCTATGAGGGTGCTCCTCCACCCATCCACTCCTACATCACCACCTTAGCATATGGTGGGTCATCAAGCCTTCACAGGACCAAGGGCCTCCACTCTCACTGATGACAGATAAGGCCATCCTCTGCTTACATATGCAGCTGGAGCCATGGGTCCCTTCATGTGTATTCTTTGGTTGGTGATTTAGTCCCTGGGAGCTCTGGGAGTCTGGTTGATTGATATTGTTGTTCTTCCTATGAGTTGCAAACCCCTTCAGCTCCTTCAGTCTTTCCCCTAACTCCTCCACTGAGGTCCTCGTGCTCCGTTTGATGGTTGGCTGCAAGCATCCACATCTGTATCGGTCAGGCTCCTACAGAGCCTCTCAGGAGACAGCTATATCAGGCTCCTGTCAGCAAGCACTTCTTGGCATCAGCAATAGTAACTGGATTTGGTGGCTGTATATGGGATGGATTCCCAGGTGGGGCAGCCTCTGAATGTACTTTCCTTCTGACTCTGCTCCATGACATGTCTCCATATTTCCTCTTGTGAGTATTTTGTTCCCCCTTCTAAGAAGCACTGAAGCATCCACACTTTGGTCTTCTGAGATTTTCTGAGCTCTTCGATTTCTTTCTTGAGAGACTTGAAGTTATTGTCGTACATGACATTCACATGTTTGGACAGCATTATCCCAACCAAAAAAGAGAACTTCAGACCAATCTCACATGTGAATATTAATGCAAAAATGCTCAATAAAATTCTTGCAAACTGGATCCAACAATATAACAAAACCATCATTCCTCACAATCAAGTAGGCCTCATCCCAGGGATGCAAGGTTGGTTTAATATAGGAAAATCCATTAATATAATCCACTATATAAAAAAACTCAAAGAAAAAAAACCACATGATCATCTCCTTAGATGCAGAAAAATCATTTGACAAAATGCAACTGGGTTAAAATTTTTTTAGAAGGGTAGGTGGCCCCATCCCTCAAATGGGGGCCTTGCCTAACCTCTGGATAAGGTCTTTACAGGTTCTCTTTCCCCTTTGTTGGGTATTTCAGCTAATGTCATCCCTGTGGGGTCCTGGGAGCCTCAGGCTTTCCTGGTGTCTGGGACTTTCTGTTGGTTACCCCCAGTTCCCCATCCCCCAGTGCTACACACCTCTGCTCAATTTCCTGACCCTCTGTACATCTCCCCTATCTCCTCCCACACCTGATTCTGCTCCCTTTTTCCCTCCCCCTCCTCTCTCCATCCCAGTTACCTCCCTCCCTCCCTCCCTCCATCTCCCGTGATCATTTTGTTCCTCCTTCTAAGTAGTGCTGAAGCATCCACACTTTGGTCTTCTTTCTTCTTGAACTTCATATGATTTGTGAGTTGTATTGTGAGTATTCTGAGTATTTTTTTTCTAATATCCACTTATCAGTGAGTACGTACCATGTGTGTTCTTTTGTGACTGGGTTACCTTACTCAGGATGATATTTTCTAGTTCCATCCATTTGCCTGAGAATTTCATGAATTCATTGTTCTTAATAGCTGAGCAGTACTTCATTGTGTAGATGTACCATATTTTCTGTATTCATTCCTCTGTTGAGGGACATCTGGGTTGTTTCCAGTTCCTGGCTATTATAAATAAGGCTGCTATGAACATAGTGGAGCATGTGTCCTTGTTACATGTTGGAGCATCTTCTGGGTATATGCCCAAGAGTGGTACAGCTGGGTCTTCAGGTAGTACTATGTCCAATTTTCTGAGAAACCCCTAGACTGATTTCCAGAGTGGTTGTACCAGCTTGCAATCCCACCAGCAATGGAGGAGTGTTCTGCTTTCTCCACATCCTTGCCAGCATCTGCTGCCACCTGAGATTTTGATCTTAGCCTTGGGGTGTGAGGTTCTGCCACAAACTCTTTGATCTACACTGCTGTCCTGCCTGCAAGCTATGCTAGTACAATGGTGGCAGAAAGCTTGGGTAGCAATAAGCCAATATCTGATTTGATTTAAGGCCCATGAGATGGAACTCATACCCCACACTGGTTGTATGACCAAAACTTAAGACTAGATAGCCTGGGGTCTAGGGTAAAACCAAATACTACTATTCTGAAGAACAAAACAAATAAACAAACCCAGATGCTACACCCATTCATCTACTCCAGTAAAGTCTGCATGTCAGGCTTGAAGGCCTGATCATGGACCTGAGGAGTACAGCTTCAAAGGGAGCTTGCCTTCTGAGTATTCAGTCACTGGCATCTCCTAACTCAGATGTGTTCCAGATTAGTCTTTCCAAAAGTAAACACGCCTTCTTATTCAGGCATAAAGGTGCCCCAAGAAATGATTCGTAAATAGCTAAAACTAAGATTAAACGTTGTTCCCTGGCCAGCACAGCATTCCTATATACCCTAATTTAATACCAAGCAGTTGTTAGCTTGGAATTTCTCACAAGGAAGCTGCATTATCAGACAGGGTGTCCCCAGAGTTAGCAATAGAGGTCAGGCACTATTGCTAACTGTAAACATAGTTAGAATTCTCAGAGCAGTCCCACAGAAGACAGAATTGTTTTACATACCAGAGAGTAATTGAAGGGTTTCCCTCACTTAAGGGCATTCTCAGGAACTGTTTTAGAATGGGACTTCCTGGTGCTTGCCTCTGACAGACCCAGAGAATTAGCTTGGGGCTGCCAAGATAGCCCAGCGTGGAAGGGCACCACTGCTCTTCTGCTTTGCACCTAGCTGTCTGATCTTACTGACCTTGATGTGACCATCATCTGCCTACATGACTTTTGTCATCTACCCTGTTTTCTGTGTATTGTATAAGCCTAAATTTTACCATGTGCAAATACATTCAGATTCAACACTTCTCTGTGTTGTCTGTCATCTGCTGAATTTTTTGCCCACCTGACCAGAACTCTACTCATCCTGTGGAACCAGAGATTCCTGCAATAAACCCAATTCGAGACACCAAAATAGCTAAAATGACTCCTAATGATATTATGCTGTATTCATAGATCAATGGCTTGCTCAGCTTTCTCCTGCAATATATAAGAACAAATACAGATACCAACAGATGGACGTTGTATAGACAGTGAGAGACCTTGGAACATTCAACCTAAAGAGGATGTCTTCATCCAATCGTTCTCAGCAACCAAAGAACCCTATGATATAGGAGGAAAAAAGAGTTTGTAAGCCAGAGGGTATGAAAGACACCAAGAAAACATGGCTTTCTAAATCAACTGGATAAACACTCAGACAAACTCAGAGACCGAGGCAGCCTGCACTGAGTCTGCATGGGTTGGCACCAGATAGAATCTGAGAGCTGAAACATCCGAATGCCTCCCATCCTTAATCTAGAAACAATCTCCAGTTGACAACCACTTACTTGCAAATCAAAATTTAATTTTCTCCAAAGGAGTCTCACTAGAGAAAGAAACTAATCTTAAGGGTAGGCTGCACACCCAGCAGTAGACGGTCAACAGAAAATAAACTCAGTGACGTCTTTGGATGTGCCTTGTCTCATCATGTCATGTCACAGTTTTTCTTTAAAATTTTATCTTATTTTTAATATATATTTCTTTCATTTTATTCTATCAGTCCTTTGCATATTCCAGTTATTCCAGTTGAATGTTTTTTTTTTTGTTTGTTTTTGTTTTTGTTTTTTTCGAGACAGGGTTTCTCTGTGTAGCCTTGGCTGTCGTAGAACTCACTCTGTAGACCAGGCTGGCCTCGAACTCAGAAATCCGCCTGCCTCTGCCTCCCAAGTGCTGGGATTAAAGGCGTGTGCCACCACCACCCGGCCCAGTTGAATGTTTTTATGAAATTCCTGACCTTGTGAATGAGTTGAGTCTCTATATCTGTGTTTCAAGGGCCTTTTCTTGGGCCTTTTCTTCCTTTTTTTTTCTCCTATTCCAATGATTTAGTGTTTTATCTTGTTATGTTTTACTTTATTTCATTATTATTCCTTAGAAGGTGTAGAGGGATGGAAAATTGTAATCTGGATATATTATATAAGAAGAAAGGTTATTTTTAGTAAAGTAAAAAGATAGCTAAAGTGCCTTGAAGCATTAACTTGGTGTATTTAAGCAAAGATTGGATAATATAGACACTAGAAGAAAGTACAAAGACTCAGTAGTTAGAATGTGTAACCTCTAGAGAATGTGTAATTTAAGGGTACAGAAGTATTACAGATCACTTTTCTGTTGAAAATACAGGAGGTAGCAGAACCTTAAGGTGGAAAACAGGAAGGCAGATAAATTGGGTCAGTGTGGTGGTTTGAATAAAAATACTCCCTGAAGCTCTATAGGGAATGGCACCATTACAAAGTGTGACTTTGTTGGAACAAGTGCATTTGAGGGCTAAAATGCTCAAGCCAGGCCTAGTGTAATGTTCTCTTCCTGCTGCCTACGAATACAGACCTAGAACTCTCGGTTCCTTCTCCAGGACCATGTCTGCCTGCATGCCTCCATGTTTCTGACCATGAAGACTAAATGACCCTGAACCGTAAGCCAGCCCCAATGAACTGCTTTCCTTCATAAGAGTTGCTGTGGTCATGGTGTCTCTCTCTTCACAGCAATGAAGCCCTAACTAAGACAGTGTTGGATTTCACACCCATTTGGCTGATGGGGGTTGGTTTCGAGTAAAGATTTCTTTAGCAACTTGGAGAGGCATCATCTCACTGGGTCCAAGATGGAGTTACAGTATTGATTGTGCTGCTATACCAAAATACTCTAGATTGCACAACTTATTGATAAAAGAGATTTACTTCTGGTTGTAAAAGAGAGTGCAAAATTTATGACCAAGAGGGTTACTGGCTTAGTACTGGATAGGGGCTGTGTCTCTTCCAAGACGGAGCCCTGAGCACTGTGTCCTCACATAGAGGTGGAAAGCCAAAGGCTGGATGCTGCATGAAGTTCTTTCCCTATTAAGGATTCAGTTGCATAAGAGAGAAAGTGCTGATCACAACTCAGTTACTTCTAAAGCAACCCTCACTCCTTTCTTAACACACTATATTAAGTTTCAGCATGGATTTGGGAGAGGACATAGTATGTAAGCCATAGAAAAGAGAAAATACTAAAAGTCTTCCTTATAGACTTTATAAACCTCTGTGTTCTTTAAGAAAAAGTTCTTACAGGAAGTACCATTTGGAAAAGAGAGAGTTGGGCTTTCCACTTACTGATGGGTAGATTTTGAGCCAAGCAAAATTTGGAGATGGGATCCTTCCCCCAAAAAATTATGATGGCGTGGGAAAAATCTCATCATAATAAGGTACTTGGCCATTTGAATTTTGCTAAAACTATTCAATTTAGAGATTGTACTGCATCTCTACTCCCATTATAGTTTCTTGAAATATCCTAGATGTCAAGAATTTATCTTCTATTGGGGCATACATTTGAACAATGTCAAGCAGCAAAGAAGCAGTTCTACTTTTCTGAACATTAGGTCACTCTGTATAAGTTAAGAAAATGAAGGTCCCTTCATCAAAACACGATTCATTCTGTAAAAAGAAACTCTTAAGCATGAGTCCTTCACCTTTTGTGTCCAAATAGAATCTATTCAAGGGAAGGGTAGTCTGCGGTCTTCATAGTGTAGGTACAACATAAGTCAATCAACATTGAATGTGGACTTTCTTTGTGAAATTTTATCAAATAGAAAAGAATTTATAGACACAATGCAAGGGAGCTCTTACTGCCAAGTGTTTAAATCCTTTATTCTGTTTGCAGCATTCATTATACTAAAGTTTTATTCAATAAATTTTATATGAACATTTTTTTTTCTGAGTTTTCAAAAGGTTTACTGAATGGAGTCTTTCTAATGGCCACTTTATCATCTAACTAAGGCATAGATAAAGGCTTGTGGAGAGCAAAATGGCACAGTCAAGGCTGCTGTGTTCACATAAGCACTGTCAAGCAAATGAAGTCTTAGGATTTGCAGCCAAGCTTTCATCTCCACCATTGTCTTTATGCTTTTGTTTTGACTCCTGCAATTTCGATTAAGATGCCGACCTTCATTGTTTTGGGTAATCTGTTATGAAAGAGGGGAGAAAGATCATTACGGTAAGTATGTTTATTTTTTTGATCTTCAAACTATTAATTCATTCCATAAGTGTTGATTAAACATCTTATATGTACAAATAGGCGTATGGCTTGAAATTATACAAAGAAAGGAATGAAAATTTCTTTTCCTTTCCTGCTTCAGAGATTAAAAATGACCAAACACTGTCATTTGGTCAGATAAAATACATAATGACTGTCCAGCGTGGTGTTTTGGGAGCTTAGGGTGCTGTGTATATGCAGTGATAGCACATACCAGGGCCTTGTCATAGGACTCAGAAATGTGTTCCTGAAAAAAAGTAAAAGATAAGATGCCTCAGAGCCCAGAGGGAACAGTGGGAAGCTTCACTAATGAGGGAGAATATTTCTTTGCACATGAATCTGGAGGCAAAGGTTTACCTTCATCGTGCTGGTGGAAGGCATGGAAGAACAGTATGTGCTGGAGGTTTTTCATTTCACAATGGTGCAAGTCCCTCCTAAGAAGAACAAGAGACTAGTAGAGAGATTTAAGCAGAACCACATCACATGTTAATTTTTAACATTTTTTTTGTTTCCATTACAAAAAAATCAAATGGCTAAAGTAATAATGGAAGGGGAGATCCATTAAGCGGGCTTGGCTCTGGCTCAGCACTATGTAGAGGCAGCACAGACTTGGAGGGTTGAGTCTTGAGGAGTGATGGAAAGAAATGAATTCACTGGAAAAAAAAATCCCACTAAAAGGGAGAATTGACAAATTCTGCAGTGATCAGTAGATGGGGGATGTTAAACAAATTAGAGTTAACATTTAGCTTCCAGTTTACATAGCTTTGATGAGCTCCCCCAATGTCCCACCCTCCCCCCCAAAAAATAAAAAACTCTTCTAAGAAGAGGACAACAAATTTGTTTTTTTTTTAACAGGCTGAGGTTATGAAACTGGTAGAATATCTAAGAGCAGGTCTAATCTCTGCTAGTCACAAAGAAGCATATAGCTTTCTTAAAATAGCTGTAAGGACTCCATGTCTATAGTGTCACATAGTTTTTGAGCTTTCATCACTCATCCTAAGTTGATTCTTCTTGACGAGTGCAAGCCAGTAGTTCAAACTTTCTCATCATTCTTGAAACGTTCAATGCATACTTTGATAGGGAGCTTAATAACAGCATAAGCATGGTTTCAGTTGGCATGATTCCAGCTACCAAGATTATGGAGTCAAAAATATACTCCCGCATGCCTTTCACACATCAGCTGTCTCACAAGCACCACTAAAACAGAACAGAACACAACAGACCTCTGTCACCCTTCTAACAATAGCAGAGAGCCATAGAGAAATATTATCACGCTCAGAATTTCAGTGTCCAAGTTTTACTTCTTGAGAATTTCATTACGTGAGACAGACACCTATTAGGAGAGAGTATATATGCACACAGATACATGTGTGTGTATGGGTGTGTGTGTACATCTATGTGTATATACATGTATGTGTACAGTCTTTGTGGTCTTTATTCTTTTTGGTTACCTCCACAAAGCTTTAATCATAATAGACTCCATTGACTGCATTGTCATTATGGAACTAGTAAATAAAGATCCCATCACCATTTAAAGACTAGTTTTCTTCAGTCCTTGGAGTCCAGCAGGTCTCTCCATACTTTACTTTAGTCTACTTTTCCTGTTAGATCTTTTTATTAGTAAGTGTCTGACAATACACAGTTTTAAACACTAAAGTTGATTCATCATTTTATACCATTGTGAATGTTTCCCTAGTTATGTGAAGAGCCTGGCCCAGCTGGAGGTCAATCTGTATCCTCTACCATGCACGCAGAGGTCTTCTATTGCCAGTGTTGACCCTGGTTTATATAGCTGTTGAATAACCCTCCTGGTGGACTCATCAGCAAGCAGATAGTGAAGCAGGAACAGACCAAATAATCTCAGTCATAAAATCAGACAATCAATCTCATGAAAAGGATTTGACTCAAATCCCAGAGTAAAGGCTGTACCACTGACAAATTCAATTGAAGGCTGTGCTTTGTAGGTCTTGAATTTTTTTATAAAACGTATCCATTCCATAGTTTAAAAAGAAAGAACATTTGAGAATCTTATATGTTCACTAGACAGAGTTATTTAGATTAAAGCAACCATAAGTGAAAAGCACAGCTCATGGCAAATGCCATTGAATTTGACATATTTCTGGGTTTCATTGGACTCTTTTATCCTATTGCAGTGCTGCATCAACCTGATTTTCAAAAATGCAACAGAAAAACGGAGTATCACAATCAGATAAGGTATTATGATGTCTTTTAACAAAGCAATTGAGCCACATCAGCTGAAGGGAGACAGCTGTGGAAGCTTACATGCTTAATAAATTACCCTCCCTCCCTACTATTTATAAGATCTCTCTGTCATCAGTCCCATTGTGTCTGGTATTTGCACCTGGTATGAGGTTTTATGTAGCAATCACATATCGTTTACATGGAGTCAAGAGCCATTGCATTATAATCACTTCTAAAAGTTGTAGTCCTTTGAACTTAAGAAAGAAAATGCTTGGGTACCCAGTTAAATAGATGATACTACATTTAGAACTATTAACTAGAAGATATGCATGACTTCAATATCTTTTCTAATTCTGTGTACTTTGATTGGTGATATTTAATTAACCCTACTTGTTACTGTAACTAACCATGATTTAGGTTGCTTCTACTCAGACTCAAAACTGCCAATCACAATTTACTTTTCTTCATTGTGATCTTAATTTTTTTTATCAGGATAGGCAGATATATCTGCTCTGTTTTCATGTTCTATCAGATGTGGTGGTTTAAATTTGAAATGTACCACATAGGTTCATGTGGTAGAACTTTTGGGTTCTATCTGGTGTCGGTGATTGGAGATCTTTATGACATAAGCCCTAGCTAGTGGATAAAGGACTCTTGAGGTAAGCCTTGAAAGCTATTGCCCAGGCCTGCTTCCAATATTCTTCCAGATTCACTAGTGTGTGAACAAACCATACCATAGACTCTACTGCCACAGACGGAGCTGCTCCAGCTTCCATGCTCTCCTCACTATGATAGACTGACACCCTGAAACCACCAACCAAAATGAATACCACCTTCTCTAAGTGGTGAGTGTTCTATTGGATCAGTGAGAAAAGTAACAAAATATAAAAAACATTCGCCCGCTTTGTTGGTCAAAGAGCAGCAAGGTTTTCTGGACAGCAATGTAACTTTTAATGCAACCACAGATAAGTATGTTCTCTTGAGTTTTTATTTGCTTTTGGTTAATGGTTATTGGCAATGTAGAACTGTTCCCCAGAATTCCAGAATCTGTCCCTACACTTAAATTGTACACAATGATCAAACAAAAATAGAGGGAGAAAAAACATAATTGAAATTACCCAACTGATAACACAGAAGAATTTCAAATCTTATAACCACTGGCACTTCATGGGAACACCCTTGCACAGAGCAAATGATGAACTTCATCAGAGTCTTAGAGCAAAAACTGAGGTGGTCTGAAGATGTCACTCTCAGACATGAATGCTCAAATTCCATGTGTTTATAGCCAGCTTTGCCCATTTGTGTATATCTATGACAAATGGAAGTAAGAGCACATGTGGATGTGAGAGATTTCCTCAATGGAATGAATTCCTTTCAGGCTCCTGCAGTGGCTGGTCCTGGACCAGACAGATAGTTCCAAGGCAGTTTTCAAATCTGGCAGATAGTATACTGACTTTATTTTCCTGATGTAATGTTAGCTTTTCCAGTTGAAAAAAGAAGACTCGCCCTTGATAACCAGGGAGACTGGTTGAGAGCAATTTTGTCAAGACCAAGAAACAAGTTGATTTAAGATATTTCTGATTGATTATCTTTCAATATTTATCATTTTTAAATACTTTATATCTCTCTACCCATTTGAAGAAAGCAATAAGAGACTTAGGATGAACTATTGAGGACCTTACACATTGGTAGCATGACAATTTAAACTTCACATTGGTGCATCAGTTCCATCTGTGCTGTGCGAGTTGGTCTACGCTCAATACCATGTGTGGCCTACACAAATAAGTCTGGCTTTGTATTAGTGGCCCCAGTTCCTTCAGTCTGCCTTACTATTGTTACTATTTTAAAATAGAAAGTAGCACATTCCAGGAAACTCTTGTTCCTGACAAGTAGTCATGGTTATTACCTCACTAGCCTGTCTTTTTATAATCTGTGGTGGTTTGAATGAAGATGGCCCCTATAGTCTCATAGGCAGTGGCACTATATTATGAGATATGGCCTTGTTGGAATGGGTGCAACCTTGTTGGAGGAAGTGAGTGACTTGGGGTGGGCCTTAGGGTTTCAGATGCCCAAGCTAGACCCAGTGTATCACAATCTCTTCCTGCTGCCTGACAATCTAGATGTAGAACTCTGAGCTATCTTTCCAGCACCATATCTGCCTGTGTGCTCCCATGCTTTCCACAGCAATGATAATGGACTGAACATCAGAACTGCAAGTCAGGCCCAATCAAATGCTTTCTTTTATAAGAGTTGCCCTGGTCATGGTGGCTCTTCACACCAATAAAACTCCTAAGACATTAGCTTCCTGTACTTTCCTTTATATACCAACATTTATGTATCAGAAATCTATCCCAGTTGGGCTAGTCCTAGTCCTGTCCTAGAGCAAACACTTGTGAACTTTGTCTCTTAATGAGTCTGATTCCCTTGGGCAGTGATCTGTTCATTTAACAACTTCACTGGGACACACGTAAACACACGACATAAAATACCCTACAAAGTATAAATACTATTGGTATCACGACAAACAGTGCTGACTGATTTAGAAGTTTCTTATTACTATGAAAGTTTTTTAAAAATAAAACTACATACTAATCAACCCCCTAAAAGCCTGGGTTTCTTATGTATTCTTTTTTCCCTTTAGTAACCTTTATGATCAAGAGGCTGGCAGATAAACACAAGGAGTAGAGGATACACGCAAATAGCCTTCCAAAAGGCAGAGATTGTTCCTGCACCCCGAATCATTGTAGGTTCGTTTCTATTCCCTTCACTACAAATGACAGGACAAAAATGTACCCAAATATCTTCTTTCTTCAGTTCAAGATCATAGCTTAATCTCTGCTTCACAAAGGAAAATGGGAAATTATTTAGGTTCTTTACTCACATACTGACTACTCTGATCACCAGTAAAGGAGAATATTACTATCATTGATAATTTGCCATGTACACTTTGATAAAACTTTACTTCCCATTATTCTCCAGTCTTCCCATGTCTTACCTAGGTAACCTCAATGACCCAAAAGATGAGGACTGTCTGGTCTCTGTGTATCATGTTGCCACACTGTATTCTCCTTTACTCTTTTCTGGTACTCATACCTCAACTAAGAAAATAACTGCCAAGAATACCATGGCCTCTACTGTGGAAGGCGCGATCATACCCACAACTGTGAGTTCTACTCTTCCCTCAGCAAACCGTGTTGACAAGTAGACATATTAGGCCAGTAGACACGCTCAATTTGCCATGAACGGAGCACTTTGCAATAATTGTCTCCTTGGAGTCTTCGTCACATCTCAATTAGTGACCATTGTTTCTGTTTCATGGGTGAAGAGATTAAGGCATGAGATAATAACTCTTAAATTATAAAAGAAGGAAGTGACTTGTACTGATGTGAATTTGGATCTTAAGTTTCAAAAACTCAAACTCATATACTTCAAAATTTTTCTACTGTTCCTTCAAAGAAAGAGCTTTCCTACTTCTAGTCTGCACAGTTCTGGCATGCGTTTTTGGTATCGTTCACACAAGAAGTGATAGCGCATTGTGTAACATTATTGTTTTACTAAGCTGCATGAATATATTTTCAGTCAC
The DNA here is from genome assembly GCA_019843855.1 of Hylomyscus alleni. Classification (NCBI taxonomy): domain Eukaryota; kingdom Metazoa; phylum Chordata; class Mammalia; order Rodentia; family Muridae; genus Hylomyscus; species Hylomyscus alleni. Next base: position 22,633 of record JADRCC010504353.1, read on the forward strand.
TGAAACAGGAAGCGATTATTTCCTGGTTTCAGTGTGAATGATAATCACATAGTTAAGGCTTAGTAAGTATATTGCATTGACCTGCTTACTGAGTCAAAGAACTCAAATTATTTTCAGCAATACCTTTGAGTTCAAAAGATACAGAAAATGGCTTCAAGTGCATGGGAAGACAATAACCTACCATTATTAAATTTTGTGGAATTAGCAAGACTGAGAGTTGTGATAATAAAATTGTGGACTAAACTTTCATAAATGCTATGACTTTCAAAGCACATGACAATAATACATTAGAGAGAAATGATCCTTTGAATGATAGATACATTAGAATCACCTTCTTATTGGTAATCCTTTGAGATTACCCATTCCCTTTATTCAATTTATGCAGAGAAATATTAAATGCCAACTTTCTTTGAATTTGCACGTCTGATTTGGAAGCATGATGCTCTTGTCAGCACCTCTATAACCTCACTCTTTCTCTTGAATGATTAGCTGATTGGCCATTTCCCTGGTGTACTTCCTCCTTCAGATGGCAAACCTTGGTATAGTCACATTCAGATAAATCACACCCTAGGCCTTAGCAAACAGTTTAATTAATGTTTTCCCTCCCTACTAATGCTATGCTTCATGCTGGCATTTATGTATTTGAGTGTTTTTCTATCTATGGCATGGAATTACTTAGCTTATTGGGGAAATGTAATTACCTAACTCTTTGGGCTATGAATCTGACCATCCGGATGGGGAAACCGGGGAGTAAGAAGAGTAAAATGTAATAGGAGAAGTGGTTGCAAGGCAGTGTGGGAACTGAACAAAGAGACGATATGCTGTGTAAAGTGATGTGTGGGAAAGAAATGTTCTGACTCTTGGCAAAACATACTGGCTCCAAATATGAAAAGTGAACTGCAAAGTTAACAGAAGTAAATATCTGTGTACAGAAAATACAGTCGTCTATATAGTGTAAGTTCATGCTGTTTGCGTAATACTGCTATGGTCTTAAACCCTGGTTCTGTTATTTACTAGTTAGGGACATAATTCCTTTGTTAGTGAAATGTGAATAATCAGAACCCCCACCCTGAAAAGTGGCCATGACTAGTACATAGGTAGGAAACAATTTGATTGTACCTGTCAAGTAAAGACCCAAAGGGGGTAATTAACGGTCAACTTCATGAGAAGAGTGTTTTGATGCTAGGTACATTGCAGGATAAGACTAGTACATATCTGTATGACCAGGACCTTGATAGTCGTGGATTTTTTCTGGCACTAGTCAACGTGTATGTCTTCAGCAGAAGAAAGCTAAACCATGAGTTCTGGAAGGAATTGGAAGGTCAAAAGCTTCAGTTGCATCTTCATTTGCTGCAGTTCATCGTTTTGGGATCTGTAGGACTGCTTGTTCCCAGGTCAGAGAAGTTAGTGATTGAGCATTGGACGGGTTGTTGCTTTTGTCTTTTTTCTTTTTTTCTTTCTTTTTTTTTGGGGGGGGGGGAGACACACTACATGTCAACATGAGTTTGAACTTATTTCTGACTTACTTTAAAACAAACAAACAAACAAAGCAACAACAACAACTTCTTCCAAGGACACTTTTTACTTAGGTCTTTGCCTCATTAATTTGTTTTCTTGTGTCCCTTCTGAGAATGTAAATTAAAAACAGCATTTTCTTTTTCCTTAGAAAAAAAGCAAGACAGTTAATTCACTTTAACTTTTAAAACAGGCAGTGGTGGCACATGCCTTTAATCCCAGCACTTGGGAGGCAGAGGCAGTCAGATTTCTGAGTTCGAGGCCAGCCTGGTCTACAGAGTGAGTTCCAGGACAGCCAGGTTTATACAGAGAAACCCTGTCTTGAAAAAACAAAAAAATAAATAAAACTCTAAATATAATTGCTTTAATTTCATAACATCAACTGATAAACTTCTTATAAAATAAATATACTTCAAGACAAACAAGTTTACTTCCTCATTAGAGATAGCCAAGTTACTCTAAAATTTTGATTTTATTTTCTTTCCAGTGTAAGAGAGATATTAAATCATATTATGTCATTAAACCTTAAATGATTCCTAATATATGAAAATATGTTTTATATTTTATCTTAGGCCAGCAAGGATGATTAATTGTTGAAGATGTTTGCCGCAAGGGCTGACAACCTGAGTTTGATCCCTAGTTGGAACCCACGTGGGCTAATTGAATTGATTCCTGAAAATTGTTGACTGATTTTCATGTGCACAGTATAATATGTGTACACTCATGGCATATAATATATGCATGCCATTTACATATATACATATATATAAATAAATCTTATGTGTCCATTACCTTCTTCAATTATAAAGTAAAATCCTAGCAGCTAAAAGTGAGTTGTATAAAAATATATTGTTATCAATCAAGGATATTCAGTATTTGGAGTTGTTATTTTTTTAAAGATTATTTTATTCATTATTTTATGTGTATGAGTACACTGTAGCTGTACAGATGGCCGTGAGCTATCATCATGTGTGTGGCTGCTGGGAATTGAACTCAGGACCTCTGCTGGCCTCACCTTTTCTGGCCCAATTAACTATAGTGGTCTTCAGATGCACCAGAAGAGGGCATCAGATCTCATTACGGGTGGTTGTGAGCCACCATGTGGTTGCTGGGATCTGAACTTAGGACCTTCGGAAGAGCAGTCAGTGCTCTTACCCGCTGAGCCATCTCGCCAGCCCCTGGAGGTGTTATTTGTATGCATCTGTATGCTCTCAGTTTTATACTGAAGACTCAGAATTTTCTGTATGATTTATTGGAAAGAGAGGCTTCACTTTTAGAACCTGAATATTATGACAGTATGATACTCAGACTTTTACATATAGAAACAATCCTATGATATGAGATTTTTAGCAATGTAAAAATACATATATACACACTCCTATTAGATTATTATTATCATATGAAGATTACAATTGAAGTCCAAGGAATGAAGGGAAAAATAGTCACAGTGAGATTTTACCTTTGGCATTTTGAGATAAGGTCCTGCTTTGTTGCTCATGGTAGCCCTGACCTCACTATAATGTCCCATTCCTAAGGCAATCTTCCAAGCAGTAGAATTATACGTGTGCACCTTCATATAATCTTACAAAGATATTTAAATTATTAGTTAATAAAATGTATTACTTTTCAACATTTCACAATGTTTTCCAGATTTTATTTTTAACTTAGTATTTATTTTCTCATTCTAGGTGGGTAATTATATTTCTTTCATGCTTGTACTCAGATTTTAGATTTTTTTTTCTTAAAAAGATCCTCCTAAAATCTTATGAAACTTTAGACCTATAAAATCTGATATGCCTCCAGATTAATTTACAGGCTATTTCCTTATATTCAAGACTTTACAATTTTTTCTTCACATAATTTCTTAGCCATTTCACCAGCCTTGTGGTATCAAGATGGAGTTGGACCAGTGGGTCAGGTTTGTTCTGCCTATATGTTAGATTTTGATGATCCACGGTTTAATCATTTTCTATAAATAATAAATAAATGAATAAGTAAATGGAATAGGAGCTGAGACTTCTCGGAGTCATATCTTCTTCTTACTTAAGAAGAAATATAGTTCAAATGAAATGACTAAAGCCAATCTTGGTCAAGCCCTCTTCTAACTCTAGGAATTCTCAATAAAACAAGGAGAAGCCAGAATTGCTTGAGAACTATCGCTCTGTCTGTCAGAAGGTCAGCAGGAGAGTAGGAACAGAAAGTTCCGCTGGAGGAGACTGGAAAGACGAACAGAAAGATGAAATCTTGAGAAAGGAAGATGACCCTGGCATGGAGAAAGATTCAGCTTCCGATGCCTTGGAAATAGGTCTGAAATATTTTACTTGTCAGAATCAAAATTCTGATAGCTGCTCATGAAATCCAGTGGAGAAATAAAAGGTAAACCTTAGAGTGCTTCCTGGAATAAACCTTCAAAGGAGAGATAGAGAGCTATCTCAGAAAAAGTATATTACAGATGCAAATTGCCAGAGCCAAATGCATGTAAGAGTTGTTCTGGAAATCACCCCTTAATGATTCTGACACGGTTCAAACTACTTTGAATAAATTGGTCTCCAAGAAGAAAACCATGCATGGGATCATCACAAAATATGCACAGCATTTACTGAGGAGCAAAGTGAGATAAAACTCTTCCTGTGTTGAGAAGAAAATGGAATGGCTTGTGTCCTGAAACCTGATTGCAAAATCTAAAGAATTCAGATTCCCAGGGGAGCTGTAATCGATTAACTAGAGGAAAGCTGGGTAAGAGAACAATAGATCAACATTTAGTCAGTCTTGGCTTGGTGGGAAAATTCTTCCTCAATAAAAATATTCAATTTTTAACTATGGAGGTAGGCAGGATTTACTAGAGAAAAAAATGGTTGCTTTTTTTGCGGGGGGTGGGGGGAAGGACTCAGAGGTTACTCTTCTCCCACTAGGCCAAATATTTTAAAAGTTGTTAGGTAAATAGATATTTGTCTCTAAAGCAAAATTTAGTAGAGTAATATTATGAGACCCTGTCAAATGGCCCCAGATTTAACTCAGTTCCATTTAAGACTCAGCTTCCCAGAAAGAACTGGGAGAAAGGTATGCCAGAAAGTTATGAGAGGGTTGGTGTTTGTGGCTCGAGTATTGAAAATGAAGGAAAACTCTGTTGTCAGATGATACAGATCACAGAGATATGACTCTCCACACCTGCCCCCTCAGGCACAAACTTCCGAAGCTTGAAGAGAAGGTAACACAAACTATTGTAGGTAGAAATCATGGTCGATTCTTTGAGTTAAGAAATCCCAAAGTGGAATCACTGAAGGTATCTGAAAACACTGAGACACAATATATAGTAGAGAGTAGGACCTTAGACACAGCCACACTTGATGCAGCATTGGAAGACAAGAACATCCTGAACACCAAAGGACTGGAGAGGGAGATGAACTCAGGAAACAGAAACAGCACCCTGACTCACAGGCTTCTGGCCAAGACCACCATCCCTTGACATCTCTAAGTGCTGCAAAGGGCAATGATGTCATGAGATGGCATTGTCTGAGAGAAACATGTTCACATGTTCACTGCCAATTATGGAATGATCAACAAGAATGCCAAAAGCAACCTCTTATTAAACGTTTTCCCCCAAATAAAAATTTTAAAATGTGAGTTATAGATCTTGGATAGATGCCCTAGATTGACAGGCCCTCCACCAGGTCAGCATCCAAGTGTTATCCATTGTCCTCCTTCCTTTGGATTTCAACTAAGTGTTTTCATAACACTTAGGACTGGGGTTACCAAACTCTATGAAACTTAGCATTAGGCTCATTCTCTAAATTTTAAAGGACAGTTTGGAATTATTGGAATATTTTATGTCTTGTTGATTTTTTGGAAGCCTGATATTAGCATGGGCTGCCTGAGATCACCAGGTAAAATTCTTGAATAGCTCAGGATAGAAAAAGAAATTGTGAATAATAAATTCTGGATCTTATTTGTAATTTAATTCACGAAGGCAAGTAAATTTGATTTTAAATTTTAATTCTTTTGGATTTCAACTTGAAGATTTTTACATGACTTCAATTCTTTGGTGATTTAGATAATAAGGCCAGACAATTTGATTTCTGATTTTATTTTTTGCAGACTATAACATTCAGCAGGATATAATTTTCCCCCATGAAAACTCATAATAGATTTATATTGAAATTCAGGTAATTTCTATGTTATTAGCAGTATTTATTTTATGCTGTATTTTTATTTCATTGTCAAATCGTTGACAAGTTGGTTAGAAAACACAGTTTTACATAATTTGGAGTAAACTATTGAGTTAAAAAAGAATTTCTATCTCTGAGGGGGATCTTGAGGTTAGTGTCTTAGTTCATTGTTCAAACCAATGAGAGCATCAAATGGCCAAATGAACCCTAGGCACCAGTATTGCCAGGCAGTGGTGCTAGGGAAACAATGGTCATTTGAGCTCTAGAGAAGGAAATTCAGAATCAGTTCTTTCCCTGAGTGAAATGGCCATACCATTGGGCAGTCACAGGCTTGAGACAAATGTGTTAAAGGAACAAAATTCGGAGCAACACTGTAAGAGAAATGCTTGTGAATCCTGGCCTCATGTATTCATCTAAGAGATGTGGCCATCTATTAGTACAGTCTATATGGAAACTCTCCACTTTGTTGTTTAGTTTTCCCACAGTGAGATGTGGCTTATGAGTGATAGCTACAGTTCACCTTCTTTCTAACTTAGGTACCTTGAAGGAAGCTTGCTCCAGCACACAGTCTATAAGCAACCTGTCACATTCAGTAATGGCAGTGATTCAGCCATGAAAGGTGTCCAAGTGTGGTGGTCAGTGGGAGAATGGACGAAACTTTTCAGACTTTATTTGGTACCAAAAAAAATGATAGGCATTAAAAAAAAAAAAAACCTGTATATCGACTATGGAATCTTAGTCAAAACTCTTATGTTTGTTATATGAAGGGCATTTGTAATCTACAATATGTTACTTCCAGTTGGAAGTAACTCTGTCATAATCCAGAATTCACAACAAAATAATTAAGTGAACATATAAATTTAAGAGAACCTAATGTCTAAAGTTCTTAATGTGATTTCAACAGGGTTTCTTCCTCCTCCTCCTCCTCCTCCTCCTCCTTCTCTTCTCCCTCCCCTCCCCCTCTCACAGTTCCTTTCCCCCCCCCCTTCTTCTCCTCAGTTGAGGCAAAGACTCACTACATAGTCCAGGCTGGTCTGTGACTACAGGAATGTGACACAACACCCAATTTGTCTGGCTAAATTCTCATGAGGTAAATTCCCTGAATTTGAGAAAAATCAAGAAAAATTTTAATTCTAAACCAAAATCCGTAGCCACAAAATTCAGATCATCATAAAATGTCTTCAACAGTAGATAACAAATAGTACAAGATTAAGCAAATACTGTTTATTTCTGGGTTTCAGTCCTGGGACAATGGACTGAGGTGTGTATTTCACACATCAAGACAGATCTGGCCTTCAGATTCTTCCAGCATGCCCCAGGCACTACCTGGCATACCACACCCTCTAGCCTGAACTTTCCAGCCCAGGGGCTGGCTGCTTTTCCCCTTAAGGCTCTTCCCCATATAATCCAGACGTATTGGTCTCTCTGCCCCATTTCTCCTCTCTTCTCTCCTTCTCTCTCTGTGTGCACACTCTTTCTTTCTCTTCCTCATCGCCCCCTGTCTCCATCTGTATGGCAACTTCCCTGGCCATCTTCCTAACTCACTTGCCCAAGACTAGTTTCCCAATAAACTTGCATTTACACATATTTTAATATGGGTTGAATTGGTGAAGAAATAACTTATCCATATATGTCTGATTGGAAAAAGTAATTTTTGATGGATTGTTAGGTGTATGAATGCTTTTGGAAATGGTACCAAAAGTCACACTATCCTCATTAAAATATTCCTTGGTTCATTTCTCCAGACTAGCCATTCCAGGTTGATTGAAGGCCTCTACTAAAATGCAGGATGTTTTATATACATACATATATATGTGTGTGTATATATATGAATGTATATAAAACATCCTGCATTATATATATATA
>JADRCC010504372.1:0-11077 GCA_019843855.1 Hylomyscus alleni
TGGACAGACTCTCCATAACTCAGGGTAGAAGAATAGGATACAGGAGCAGCAGGAAATAAAGCCAAGCAGCCACGTGAGACTGGAGTAGCAGAGGAAGATTTAGGAGGGCCCAGCCTTTGAGGTAGCCAATGCATTTTAAAAATAAGCTAGTGTGTGTGTGTGTGTGTGTGTGTGTGTGTGTGTGTGTGTTTCATTCACAGATTCAAAGATAGATCCTCGGTGGGTGTGTGCATGTGATCTGCTGGGAGCCAAAGCTGTGTAGCTGAAACTCACCACACCATCTTTATTTACCAATCAGAGATAACGTGGGGCAGGGGAGGTCACATAGTGTTAGTTGGGTCTACATGCAGATTCTCTCTGGGACAACCAGGTCTTGGGGCCCAATATTACATTAGAAGCATATAAGCAACATCAGGCCAACCCACCTCCTGCAGGCAGATGAGCTGTCCCCACAGGTTGTGAGAACAAGGAGAACTGGCCCCACCACTCACAAGAGTGGGTCCCGCACCTCACTCGGGCAGTATAGTAGAGCAGTTCCTGGTTTCATAGCTACAGGGGAGCCTGTGGGATGACCAACTCAGCTTCCACCCAGGCCCAGATCCAGGGCTTTGAGTTAGACCATTCCTACATTCACCCCATCTGTGAAATACTAGAATACTTGAAAGGGCCAGTCCTGCAGATCCTGACACAGGGTCACAACAAGACATCCTGGAGGAGTCCCAGTGAGGATCCAGTATTGATAGTGTGGCAGAAGCCAGAGGCCTCAAACCAGACCAGTGACTCATTGCCATGAACATTTGCAAGTAAAGCTGTTTGGGCAGAAGGGTATATTGTGGGACACAGCACAGCTTCCACAGTGAGATTTATTTATATATTTATTTATTTACTCATTTATTTGTATTCTTTGTTTTCTTTTAGGGAGGAGATTGCAAGGGCAGATATGAGGGGATGGGGAGTTGAGTGGGATTGGGGTACAAGATGTGAAATTCACAAAGAATCAATAAAAACTTTTAAAAAAAAGAAGCAATGAGCTTTTGGCTGTATAGTTATGTCTTAAAAGTGGTTAACATGTACTTCTTAAATAAGGAGTTTTAAGTGAGTATAAAGCGGAGGAAATATTAAATGCCTCATCCATTCTTATGTAGAGTGAAGACTGAAATGCCCTGAGCAGATGTGTAGTTCGCTACCCTGGCTAGGAGGCTGGGGAGAGGGGATAAAATGGCTTTCACACAGCTGGAGCAGGAAGATGGCAAGACTGATGACATTAGACAGACGCCACAATGCTCTAATGTGCACACCGAGATCACTGAATTTGAGGGAAGCTAGGGACAGTGTGCTCTTCTTGCCCAGCATTTTGGTAACTGCGTGGGAGAAGTCATCTCCACCCTGGAAGGTGAGCAGAAAATTATCTGAATTAATAGCTTGCATGGAATCAACATGAGTCTCAGGGAACAGTCATTTCTAATATGGAAAGTGTTGGCTGTTTGCTTACAAACTTGAGTTCAGAGAATTATGCAAATTCAGTGGTAAGTACAGGGCTACCACTATTCAATAATGCTGACTCATGCCGCAGTTAGAGGAAGGGCTGGAATTCCAGATCAGCTGACCTCAGCAAGCCCAACTTGTCTTCAAAGCCTCTGTCCCTATCTGCTCTGGAGCGCAACATCCACTTTGAGAGTGACAGACACAGGTGCTTGTCAAATTCTAGGCAGGCAAGAAGTCTCAGTCAAGGGTAGACTGTAGGCTGCTAGAGACCCAGCTGAGCCTTCCAATCTCCAGGCACTGAAGCAGTGCTCAGGGAGGCCACTGGGTGGCACCAGTGAGGCTTGTCCACACTGTAACAGAACACGGAAAACCCAAAAACCCGTAAGGACCACAATTGTCTGTACTCAATCCTGACCATAGGGTTCATTCCTCTGTTTTTAAGCTCCTCTCTGTCTTTCTGTGTGTCTCTGTCTGTCTCTCTGTCTCTCTCTGTCTCTCTCTGTCTCTCTCTCTCTCTCTCTCTCTCTCTCTTTCATTGCTACTCCTGAGCTCAAAACAATTCAAACCTTTGATTATTTATAGTTTATATGATCAGAACACCTACTTGCTTCTCATGGAACTCTACTCACACATTTTCTACTCTAAAAACTCAGACATGTATAAATGTGCCATTAGGGTACACTAGAAGTCCAAGCGGGTTTCAGGCATGTGATACTAATCTTGAGTCTTTGATGAGACAGGGTTAGAATCGCCTAGGAGACACACTTTGGCTGTGTTTGTGAAGGTGCTTCCACAGGGGCTTAAGAGCAGAAGGAAGACTTCCTAGACTGAATAAAAGAGCGGGAAGGAGAGATCTAAGCCCCAGGCTTCATCTCTCAGGTCCCTTACTACCGACTATGCAGTACAATAGAACTGCTTCACATAGAACTTCTTACACTGGGCTGGTGAGATGGCTCACTGGGTAAGAGCACCGATTGCTTTTCCTAAGTCCTGAGTCCCAGCAACCACATGGTGTCTCACAACCACCCCAGATCTGACACCCTCTTCTGGTGTGTCTGAAGACAGCTACAGTGTACTTATTTATAATAATAAATAAATCTTTGGGCTGGAGCAAGCAGGGTTGACTGGAGCGAGCAGAGGTCCTAAGGTCAATTCTCAATAACCAGATGAAAGCTCACAACTATCTGTACAGGTACTCATATACATAAAAAAAATCTTAAAATAAAAAGAACTGCCATATCATGCCCACCAAAACAGATTGTACCCCTGTGTTCTGAAACTGTGACTACCCCCACACACACCAAATAATCCCTTCTCTTCTTAAGTTGCTTCTTGTCAGATATTTTGTCACAAGAAGAAAAGTAACTAATAACAAGGTTTCTCTGTGTCGGAGCAATTGCCCACCATATTGGAAATCTTTAAGCAATCCTCAGAAACTGGGGGAGGAGGGGCGGGGAGGGGAAGCAGCCAACCAACCAACCAACCAACCAACCAACCAACCAACCAGCCAACCAACCAACCATCAAATGACTTCATTTCAGAGTGCTTTTCCAGGCTGGACTGGTGTGCTTCCTGAAAAGCCAAGCTCTTTCCAGGACATCTCCTGAGGTCTGCTGCCCTCTGGCTTTTGCATTCAGAAGTTTCACCCTCGACTGGGATACTAATTCTCTCGCACCAAAGAGCTGGTGTGTGTTGGGTTCTCCGGAGAAATTCAAGCATCTTTTCAGAGGACCTTCAAGTTTCATTCTCCTGCTCTGGTAAAACAACAAGGTCTGATTCTCAATTCAGGGCCATTTACTTCGAGAAGCAGGGAGAATGTATAGCAGAGATATGTTTAGTCAAAACAAAGCCAACAGAAAAGTATCTGATCTGTCTCTCTGTCTCTGCCCTGCCCCTGCCTGCCAGGGATCAAGCGAGTGTCTCAAGCACCTGCCTTATCATGAAAGGATTCTCTCAGGAGAAGGATGGACCCCATTGACTCTCCAAGTCGGGGAGATGTATGGGGAGGAGAGTAGTGGATGTGGTCCCCTTTAGGGATTTTGTTGGTGGAAATTAACATGATAGATATGTTTATTCAACTGTTTTTAAAAGAATCCACAAATTGTAGGCGGAGAGAAATCACTCTTTAACAGTGGCTCCCATTTTCTTTGTACTGTTATTTACTTACAAGTTATCGGGGTGTGTGCAGGTAAATGTATGGCCAAAGGAGGCCAGAAGAGGGCATTCCCTGGAATTACAGGTGCTTGTGAACCATGATAAGGGTATTGGGATCCAAATTTGTGTCCTCTGAAAAAGTAGTACGTCTCTTAACCATCGAGTGTCCAGCTTCATGAATAACTTTTTAAAGCATCCTATTCTGAGATTGCTGTCCTCTTGGTTCTGTGAGTAGCAGATGGTTCCAAACCCAGCTCTCTGGTGCACCAACCGAGGCTCTGTGATTGTAGTCCAGGTAAAGAAGATCACACAGATATTGTCACTGATTTGGGACAATTGTAAGTTCCCCTTGTTCCTTTATTAGAAGAGTGAGCAGAGTCTCTCAGTTTGCAAGATGTTTTTATTTAAACCAAATATTTTACTATTAATTCCTGATCAGATGAGGGAGGAGGACGGGGGGGGGGCGTATCTCTCTGTATCCTGTGCTCGCTGGGTTATATCAGTGCTTGGGTTTACAGGACATTTCTCCTGTGCATTTTCATGTGGAAGCATATTTCATGACATTCTCTAAGGATCCCTGTTTGATGATTGTGTCCCTGTGAGAATGGTGGTTTCTAACAGGTGGGGCTGGACATTTGTCCATGGTCTGGAGTAACTGGGGTAGAGTAGTTGGCCTGCTGAAAGGCTTAACTCCAGGTTAGGGGACTAAAGATGCAGCTGTTGTGATGGAGATTCAGACATTTCCAGGTCTCCCTGATACACGGCCTGGTCTGAGGAGTTCTGACAATGGCTTTCCAGCTACTGACACTGATGGGAGGCCCTGGGTAAAGTCTGGCTGCTGGCCAGACTTCCAGTTGAACCCCGGAGTCTGTAGATGGAGTTCCATCCATTTTTGCCCCGTGTTGATGGATATTCCTTGGTTAGAGTCCCTTGAGCCAGTCATCCATCTTCATCCTGCAGGAGTCCATTCACAGATGGCCCCTGTCTCAGAAGGGCTGAACACATTTGCTACCAAGCTTGATTTTCAGCTGAGAAGACCCTCCTTGCATTTATAGCAACATTTTCCTTCTCAGGCAAGCTTGGAAAGCTAAAATCTAAAAGGTAACAAGCTAAAGGGTCTGTTATAGAAATAAAGACACAAGTGACTTGAATGAATTCAGGGAGCTTTCCTCTTTGCCTTAGTTCCAAAGCCTGTTTGAGTAAGGATTCCTGTTTCCGGTCACTGTGGGAGACTACCTGGTAACGACTTGAGAAATGAGGGGTTTGTTTGGCACCTAGTTGGAGAGGATATGGTCTACTCGGTCTACTCGGAAAGATTGCAGCAGTGTCGGCAGTGCTGCGCGATCCCCTTAGTCACACCATGGCTGCCTTCAGGTTGTTGAGAGCTCTAGCTGGCATTTGGCTATGCTGATATCCTAAAAGTCTGAACTCGGTGACCTATTTCTACCATCCAGACCTCACCTCTTAAAATTTCACACCCTTTCAAACTCGTGTCAGTAGTTGAGGAGCCACGTGTTCGAACACCTGAGTGTTTGTGAGTGCATTTTATATATAAACCATAATAGAAAGCTTACCCGGAGCATGCCCTGAAAAAGCACTCCAAGGTGGAGTGGCTGTGCAGGCAGTCACCGAGGAGAGAGGGTGTAGGGAGGGGCAGTTACCAGGACTCCACTGGGACCCTCGAGCTGCTTCTTTTGGGAACAGTGTGGAACCAAACATGCGATGTTTGCTTGATGCTATGGTCTGGATCTGAACTGTCGTCCGAAGGCTCAGTCTCGGTTGCCTGTTGGTGGTATGGTGGTGGAAACTCTAGAAGGTGGAGCAGAGTTGGAGAACAGAGGTCTCAGACATTTAGCCATGAGGATTTTATAGGAACCCTCCACCCGGTCCCCTTGCTCTTTGCTTCTCCTCCACTGTGAGGAAAACCACTTCGCTCCAGCTCCGCTCTCAGCCCTGGTTCTGCCTCCCCATAAAGGGGAGCAGAAGCAGTGGAGCCATTTCCCCAGAACTGCCAAGATGCTGGGGGAGTAACATGGCCTTGTGAATGCTAGATGAATAGTTTACAAACGGAGCTACCCCATCCAACCCAGGACGTGTTTTTGACTGATACATCTGAACAGGAAGGAAGCCACACTTACCACTGTGGTATGCTCTGCCAGCAAGGAATTATTTTTGAAGTATGGTAAACCACTTAACTACTCAACCAGATATTTAAATTAGTTTTTACTTAAAAGGCGTACTTATACACCTTGTATATTATAACACGGATAGTTATTGTGAAGGAAGCAAGCATTTTTAATGTTTTACCCTTGCTTTAGTAATTAGAAATAATTTATGAAGAATACTCCATTGACTATACTTTGTTAGAAAAGGAAATCAGAGCCTGGGGAAGCCCATGACACTTCTTTTTTAAATTTAAATTATTTTATTTATTCACATTCCAGTTGTTCCTCCCCTCAATCTCCCCTCCTACCGTTCCTCATCCCATTCCTCCTCCCTCTTGCCTCCCCCACGGGCCTCCCCCTTTCCCTGGGGCCTCTCCAGGATTAAACACATCTTCTCTCACTGAGGCCAGACCAGGCAGTCCTCTGCTACATATGTGCCAGGGGTCTTGGACCAGCCCGTGTATGCTCCTGGTTGGTGGCTCAGTTTCTGGGAGTTCCTTGGGGTCTGGGTTAGTTGAGACTGCTGGTCTTCTTATGGGGTTACTCCCCCTTTCAGTTTCTCCAGTCCTTCCCCTAATTCAAGCGTAGGGGTCCCCAACTTCAGTCCAGTGGTTGGCTGTAAGTATCTGCTTCTGTCTCAGTCAGCTGCTGGTAGAGCCTCTCAGAGGACAGCCATCCAGGCTCCTGTCTGTAAGCAGCACATCGTATCATCAGTAATAGTGTCAGGCTTTGGTGGCCCCCCAGGAGATGGATCCCAAGTCGAGCCTGTCATTGGACCTCCTTTCCTTCAGTCTCTTCTCCGTGGCACTTTCTTCTCGCTCCTGTTGTTGAGTATCAGAAGCTAGAGGCATGCACATATCTAAGTAATGGGACGCTTTCTGTCCTTGGAGCTCTCTGGTGAACTGAAGCAGCCCAGAAGCCTCCGTCCCTGTGAGGACTGCACAGTTGTGGGGAGGAAATGCTCCCTTGAGCTACTGGGCCTGGGATATGGCCAGTGAGAGGTACTTTGGAGGCGTGTACTCGGGTTCACTGGTACAAATGAGCGTTTGCCACCTACCCACCATGAGAACCGATGTGTTTCCAGCCACAGGCTCCTCTACAGAGTGATGTCAGCAAGCACACACAGCACTGAAAGCGTTAGCTGCTGTGTTTTCTATTGAAAAGGATTCCACGACTGTGTTATCTGATGGTATGCTGACATCCTAGTTAACAGTCCTCCCACACCCACGCTAGTGCTGGAATTAAAGCTGGGGCTTCATCCACGGTGCACAGAGCTACGCCCTCGGTTCCACACTGAAATTTGATTTTTTTTTAAAAGATCATCTTATTATCTGTTCATTTTATTTTATTAGCAAGGTGGAGTTTCACTAAATAACCCATTCTGGGTCCTCTAACTTGCAATCCTCCTGCATCAGTCGCCTAATGTTCTGATTATAGGTATACACCATATCTTTGGCCCTTATATCAATATTTTTGTATCAAACTTAAGGATACATAGGTACTACTGAAGTTTTTTTTTTCACCAAATACATTTCAATGAACTTGTTGGTAAACATTTAATTACAAAACCTTTTGAGGACCAGAAAGATGGCTCAGTAGGTAAGGAAGGAAGCTTTACTGACAGCCTGAGTTGGATCACCAGAACCTACATGGTGGAAGGAGAGAACCAACTCTTAAAAGTTGTCCTCTGACTTTCCCAAGTGTCCTATGGCATGCTTGCATGCATGTGTGCACACACAATAAACAAATATAATAGAAATTATTAATGAAAAAAATTGAGACAAATTCTGAGTTGCCAAGGCTAGGCTTCACTTCCACTTCTCCACAGGGTCAAGTGATCCACCTTTGTCAGCCTCCTTAGTAACTGTGATTACACACATGCCACTGTGTGTGTGTGCTTGTGTGTGTGCGTGTGCGTGTGTACGTGTGTGCATGTGTTTGTGTGCGTGCATGTGTGTGTGTATGCGTGTGTGTGTACGTGTGTGTGCATGTGCGTGTGCATGTGCATGTGTGTGTGTGCGTGTGTGCACGTGTGTGTGCTTGTGTGTGCATGTGCGTGTGTGTGTGTGTATGTGTGTGTATGCATGCATGCATTTCAGGTATACACAATTAAATTTTCATAAGATGTAGCAGGACTTTTTGGTTTTAAATTTTATATGCACTTTAGGTTAAATTATAAAGTCACAATGGTGCCAGCTGGAAAGAAATGCTGACCATAAAGGGACAACAGAAGTGCCCATTGACACAGTCAAAAGTGTCTGTGCTGGACATGCAGACGGCCTCACATTAAACCGATTTTCCCCATTTGTTTCTGCGATTTCACTTTTCCTTGGGAGATCGAGGACCCTTTGGCATGTCTTGTGTTTTCCCAATCTTCCTTTGTGCGTGTGACCAGGCCCCTGCCCCCAGTTCTGAGGACTCTTCCATTTCCGTGTTTTCCATGCCAGTTCTCAGGTGGATCGTTCTCTGTGTCAGAGGCAGGGTCAGGCTTGTTTCCTTTGTAGCAGAGCATTTAGGTCAAGGGGACTCTATGGGCTGGGCCTGGGCATGGTTTTAAAGCAGAAGGATTTGGTCTGAAAAGTTCAGGCCCTCAGCCTTTGTCTTGGAGGGCGGGATCTTGCCTTTTGCCAGCATTTTCCCCAGGCAGCCTGTTTTGGCTGGACATTCTCTAGCTGAGTGCCCTGGAGGGTCCAGTGCCTTTGTCTGCTAAACCACCTCATTGGCCCTACCTGGTGGGACCAGTGAGAGGTATCGAAGGCAATAACCCCAGAGCTTTAACAGTTTGATTTGGAGCACCCACTAGGTACCCACACTGTCTTATTTCTTTACTGTGTGTGTGCTTTTGAGACAGGTCTTCTTTGGCCCAGGTTGGCGTCAAACTCACGTGTAGTAAAGGCTGGCCTCGAACTTGTGATGCTTCTGTTTCTACTTCCCAAGTGCTGGGATTCCAGGCATGTGCCCCCATGCCTGCCTCCATCGCTGTCTCATTTAATCCTTACAGTAACTCTGTGAATTTGGTTTTACTCTATTAAATTCCACCAATGAAGAAGTTGCAGAAGGTTTAATTACTTTGTCTAAGTTGTCACCCCCAAAGATGAGTAATAACCCTTAAAATTTACTAAGATTTGCTGTGCACTGAGGGCCAGGCAAACGCTTTGCCTGAATCATTTTATTTAACCATCACTCTGATCCTTGGGGGGCAAGTTAGAGTATAATCTTCATTTCTTGAAAGAGGGCACAGGGAGGGAGCCATTTAAAAACTTGGTCAGAGTGCATACACACTCTACACATGCCTAGGAAGACTGAGGAATGGAATTTGTCATGAAGACCTCCCTTGGGCCAGTTGGGTTTGCTTTTGTTTTGTCTGAGATATGGTCTTGTCCTGAAGCTTGGGCTAACCTAGAACTTATAACGTTCTTGTTGTAGCCTCCCAAGTGTTGGGATTGTAGAATGTACCACCATGTTCACCTCCAGTCATTATTTAAAGCACATCTCATATTGGTGCCTAGGACAAATGTAATGAGTGTGTTCCTCTACATGGACACAAGTCTGCGGAAGAGACCTTCTATTGCTAGGCTTGACTCAAAGAGGAGATAGACAGCAAGTGTCATTCTCTAGAAGGAGTAGCCAGCTATGCCACAGCCTATAAGAGTCACTGTGACCTGAGCTTCTCAAAGGAAAAAATCCCTGCCTGGAAGGAGTCCTGGCCTGAGGAGAGCACCTGCCTGAGAGGAGCACCTGCCTGAGAGGACCCCTTACCTGGAAGGAGTCTGCAGTTGCCCAGCTCTTTGGTCTCCAGTGACTTTTGTCTGATGATGGGCAGAGAGTGAGAATCTGGACAATGAGTTTATCACAGAAGAGAGACCACACTTATTTTCCTCTGGGTTCCTGGAGATGAACAGGGGACCTGGTGTGAAGAAATAACTTAGAAAAGGCACTTCTCTAAATAAAGCCCCGAGAACCCTTTTCTATTAGGAAGGAACGCGGTTATCCCAGAACCAAATGGTGTGGTATTCTGTTGGGGGACTCTTTAAATTCACATGGCTTAGAGAACTAGAAAGAAAGAATTAATACTAAGACTGGAAGGAAGACACCTCTTAAACCAATGGAAGGTAATTATACATAGGATTTGGAAAAGCATTCTATATAATTTAGGCAAGTAGAGCGTTTTTCTGTTTGTAATTTAAAAAGGGCTTCCCTCTGAGAGCCCAAAGGGTCACACGAATTGGAATAATTTAGAGAGCCTCACAGGACACTTTTTCCAAGTTGAAGAGTATGATAATGTATTTGTTTAATGCACAGCAGGTCATGGCCCGAGGTTGTCAGGGAGAACACTTCTGTATGTTTTACTTTGAGGTTCAAATGTTGAACAGAAATAGTAAAGTGATCTTTAAATGCTGTAATTCACACAGCCACTTGAGTATTGAGGCCAGCCTGGTCTCCCAGCAAAAACAAGATTAAGGGAAATGGGAAATGAGTCAGAACACTTCGGCCATTTTTTTTCATATATCTATTTGTGGTATATGCTTGTGTAATGTGTTCAAACGTATAGACACATAGGTGTGTGCATACACACATGCACATGGGTGTGGAGACCCAAGGTTGTTGTTGAGTGTCTTTCTTGATTACTCGACACCTTGCATACTGAGACTCAGTCATCTCTCACTCAGACCTAGAGTTCATCATTCTGACCTGTCAACTCAGCCCAGCTTGCTTCAGTAGTCCCCAGTCTGCCTGATGAACACTGGGGTTACAGGTTGAGTTCTGGGGATCTGAACTCTGCTCGCCACACTTGTGAGATGAACACTTTGTCCCCCGAGCCCCATCGTAGCCATCTTTGCAAGGTTATTTTGTTCAGGTGTCATCAGAATTTTTGTGCTGTTTTTATGTTTGTTTTGTCAAATTGACACAAACTAGGGGCATCTAGGAAGACAGAACCTCAAGTGAAAAAAAACATGTCTTCATCAGATTAACCTGTAGGCAAGTCATTAATGATTGATGTGGGAGGGCCCAGCACACTGTGGGCAGTGCCAGTCCTAGTCTGGTGGTCCTGGGTTGTATAAGAAAGCCAGCTAAGCAAGCCACGGAAAGCAAGCCAGTAAGCAGCATTGCTCCATCGTCTCTGGGTCAGGTCCTGCCTCCAGGACTCCGCCCTGATGTCTCTCAGTGATAGGCTATCAGCTATAAAATGGTATATGCCCCTCCCCTCAGTTTCTTTTGGTCATGGTGTTTATTTATCGGAGCAATAAAGTTCAAACTAAGAGTTTTCTTAG
>JADRCC010504373.1:0-12764 GCA_019843855.1 Hylomyscus alleni
TATTAAAACAAATGCTCTCTCTTTTCTGAACTGTTCCCATATAAGTTAGGCAACATAATTGAATATTCTTGGTTTATTTCTAAAATTACTAGTGACTTTTATTATCAAGTTTACAGTATGTTTTGCCTAAACAAAAGAACAGAAATTAACACAGGAAGAAATTAATTAGGCACAGCATGCTTGGTCCTGGCAAAAGATAATTTTCTGTTTTAACTCAACACAGTAGTACTTTACTGGACTGTCATTTATAATTAGTTCCTTTCCTAAGAAACAATATGTCATAGTCTTAAAAGGATCTCATTTTTAAGGCATAATTGATTTGTCAAAAGTTTAAATAAATGGCATAGCATAAAGCACTTAACATACTTCATCTGTAATCATATAGCACTTTTAAGGCAGGCTCACTATACCCATTTCTTGAGGATATAATTGACTCAGAATCATGTAACTATTAAACGATAGAATCCAGAGTTCAAATTTATTCTATTTAATCCAAGAAAAGAATCAATCAGGCAGTGATGGTGACACCTTTGGTCCCAGCACTCAGGAGGCAGAGGCCCTAGACAGATCTAGAAACTGAGTTCCAGGACAGCCAGAAAAATTCTGTCTTGGAAAAACAACAACAAAAAATAGCAATGTGTTAGTGGCCTTGTTCTCGATACTTCTGTGCGGTTGTGAACTCTGTCACCCTCAGGCCTGTGGTCCTGAGACCTAGCACCATGCCTACGATAAAAGTTGCAGAGTTCTGATGGAGAGATATTTGAAGTTGATGTAGAAAATGCCAAACAATCTGTGACCATCAAGACCATGCAGGAAGGTTTGGGGATGGATGATGAGGGAGATGATGCTGCTGCTCCTTTACCAAATGTTAATGCAGCAATTCTTAAAAAGGTCATTCAGTGGTTCACCCCCCACAAGGATGACCCTCCTCCTCCTGAGGACAAAGAAAAGTGGACAGGTGGTATTCCTGCTTGGGACTAAGAATTCCTGAAAGTTAACCAAGGAACACTTTTTGAACTTATTCTGGCTACAGATTACATAGACATCAAAGGTTTGCTTGATGTCACATGCAAGACTGTGACCAGTATGATTAAGGGGAAAACTCTGAGGAGATTCATAAAACCTTCAATATAAAAAATGACTTTACTGAAGAGAAGACCCAGGTATGCAAAGAGAATCAATGTTGTGAAGAGAACTGTGGACTGCTGTGCCTGTCACTGTAACACTAGAAGGGTTGTTCCAAATGCTAGTTGCACTGCTCTGTTTATAATTGTTAATATTAGAGACCAGTAGACAAACAGCCTTATCCTCACTACATGTGTAGTTCCAGTCCAGATCAGACTTGTGGCTGAGTTTCTTCTATGAGCAGAAGTTTCCTTCCCCCGCACCCTCCCCCGCCATTACTCTGAATAAAACTGAACTATGGGTTCTCTGCAGAAAGTGGCATTTTGGGCTTTCCCTCTTTCTGTAAAGTGATCTCTGCCTCTAGATCATTGTCCAGTTAACTTCAGTGAGCCTTTCAAAGTTGGCATTGTAAATAAAACAACTTAGAAGTATGCTGAAATAGAATTAACAAAATATGATATTTGTTCATGAATCAGAAACTGGAACAAGGCACTTGAAGTTAACCGTATGGAGGTCCTCCATCCAACCTCTTAGGCTGCGGTAAGCTCGTGTGCAGCTGGGCTCTCTTCACTGGATCTGAGGCCTTGTTTTACCTTTTTTTTTTTAATTTTTAATCTTCTCAGCTTTGAATATGTTGCCTAGAGATTTAGTTTACTACCCAGTTTGTGGTTTGGGAGGGGGGACTGTAACTCAACAATTTTTAGTTTTTCAATTAAAAAAAACACTTATTTCATGTGGTTTGTCATCATCATTGTTCCCAGGTGGGGAAACAGTACTTGCATGTAAAAGTTAATTTAACCTTTAACATTAAAGTATATGGTGAAACTCAAAAAATAGCCATCCTAAGTGCAAGATGCTTTTCAATAAAAAGTAGTACAATAGGTAGTAAACAACAACAACAAAAAATAGCAATGTTTCTATTACACTTTACGACAGTATTTTAGCATACTTTCTCACTTAGCAGTGACCCTGTGCTTGACAGTGTCCTTGTGCAATAAGAGATAGCTGGTGTTAAATGGATGAGGAAACTGAAGATTAAGAAGTAGTTTATTCTTCTCTGAGTAGAAATGGTTTATTGATGCTTTTCAAAGATAAGCAGAATGCCAGGTAGGAATCAATTTAATCAAGTCCAGTAGGACTGGTAACTTTAAAAAAATAGCTGTTTACTTCTTTGATCTTTTTTTCAAGACTATTTCAGGACAAATGCTATAGCTAGTAAGTTGACCAAAAATAGGATTCTGATATCAGATTTTCTCTACTGTGTGAAGATCAGCTGTCTGCAAGGATTGTGCCAAGACCAAAGTTAGGGTTGTGCTATCAGTTTGTCTCCGCTGTGTGAAGATCAACTGTCTACAAGGATTGTGCCAAGATACTTTAATGCAAAAACTAAATAAATAGTTGCTTCTTACTATCTTATAACTTAAATTTTATGACACACACTTTATATTTACCAGTATATAAATGAAAGTTTATAAATTAATATCTAGTAATTATACATTCTTAAAAGGGAATGTAAATCACAAACTGTGTCAATTTTTAAAGTGACCATAATAAAAAAAATCGCATTATTATGTAAAATAAAAATTGCCTTCTTTGGGCTGGTGAGATGACTCAGAGGGTAAGAGCACTGACTGCTCTTCAGAAGGTCCTGAGTTCAAATCCCAGCGAACACATGGTGGCTCACAGTCACCTGTAATGAGATCTGACACCCTCTTCTGGTACATGTGAAGACAGCTACAGTGTACTTATATATAATAATAAATAAATCTTTGGGCCAGAGTGAGCAGGGACTGAGCAAGCAAGGCTGACCAGAGGGAGCAGGGTTGACCGGAGCAAGCAGAGGTCCTAAAATCAACTCCCAACAACCACATGAAGGCCCACAACCATCAGTACAGCTACAGTGTACTCATATACATAAAATAAATTAATAAATCTAAAAAATAAAAATCTTTTAAAAAATTACCTTCTTTGTTAAGACTTTTCAAAATGCACTTTACATTTCATGAATCTTTATTAAGCTTTTTCTAAAAAACTAATTAAATTCCATTTAATTTAGTTGAATCCCCTCATCCATTGTGTATTTATGAATTACTTACTAATGTTGAGCATATTTTAGGCAAATGATTCTCCTAATGTCTTCCAGAAAAAATACACAAACATGATAATTGAAAATCTGAGAATATCATGATTTATTGTCACCATTCCTTCTAGTTGTAATATTCTGAAGTTTGTGACAACCCCAACCTTTCCAAAGTATAAATTTTTTTTATGAAATTAAAAAAAAAAACCCAAGACCATGTGATAGTTACTTTTTTGGGTCATGAAGAAAATTGAAAATATAAAGAGGAATCCTGTCAGTGTATAGAAAGTAATTCACATATTTTTATTTTTACATGAAAGCCAGTTTCACTACCATGTCAAAGTCACACTTCTGAAATTCCCCTTTGGTACTCAGGAACCAACTATGTAATTTTACTATCTGATTACTTTTTTTAGAATTGAAAAATGGTGATTCTATTCAAATGTTTGTAAACACTGTTCTACGTTTAAGTTTGGTATGTGTCTAGCTTGTCTTCACATCCCAGTCCAGGATTTCAAAGAGATGTTCAAGTTGCAGCTTCTTCTTACCACTCCTATAATTTGTCCTTTAGTGGGGTTTCAGGAATGTGGATTCTATGAATTGAACTAGATTTAGCTGCTTTTCTTGATTCCTGGAACTTCTTAAATACCTAAGAAAATTATTGGTGATTTCAGTACCTTGGAAATGTGGAATAGAGGAGAGAAGTAAGCATGTGAGACGAGTCACACAGCACTGTGGTGTTTATGCAGCAGAGACAACGTATCCACCTCTACACAGCTAACTTTTCCTTCTGTACCCAGTTGGTAATACTGAAGGCTGCCCTCTGCCTTTCAGTGTCTGCATGAGCATGTTTTCCTACTCAGGCACTCTGTCCTTAGGCACTGTGATTCAACCTCATGCAAGAACTTACACAAGACCTCATAATTAAATGCCAGAATAATCAGGATAAGAATTTTATGGAATTTCATTTTGAAGTACTAGAAAACTAGTTAAAGTAAGACCCTTTAATCAAAGCATAAACTCCTCTCTCTGATTTTCTTATTCATGATAAGTCAATTTACTGTGATTGGCTTTATGTAGAGCAAAATCTTGAGTGTACCCATCTACAGATTTTAACAAGTGCAATGCCCCCAGCATCATAGTAAGTGCATATGGAATTCTTACCACCCAGGAAGCTCTCTAATGCCTATGTAATCATGTCTTTCTACTACCTCAAACTCTTGGTAACCAGTGATCTGTTTTCTATCTCTATAGCTTTGTCTTTCAACAATTCAGTTGTTTTGAATTTGCCTTCATTAATGTAATGAATTTCACGCTTATCCATGGTCACATAGAGATGGAGATGATACCTTTCATTAATGATAACATTCCATTTGCATAGATTGCCTAAATTTCTTTCTCTGACTTGCTGAATAACAATTTTGGCAATGAGTATCCTAAACATTTATACAGGTATTTACATAAATGTAAATTTTATTTCTCTTAGAAAAATACTTAGGATTCAGATTCCAGGGTATATGGTAACACAGCATTTAACTTTATTTTAAAACTGCTGATTGTTTTTCTCCGTGTCTATTTTATTTTGTATTCCCACCTGCAGTATATGAGAGTTCCATTTGCTGTCTATCTTAAGCAACACTCAGTATCATAACTTATTTTTTGCTTGTTTTTCTTGCAGTCATTCTCAAAAGTGTACAGTAGTGTCTCTTTGTGACTATTTTAATTTCAGCAGTCAAGTGAATGTATATAATGTTATAGAATCATTATATGCAAATGCTGCCTAATATCTATAATAAAAGTAATTAGGTAATAATAGAGACTCTTTCTCTGGAGTCATTAAAGTATTGATTCTCCAAACACTCAACCTTCCCTACTCTACTTAGAGGCATTATCATCTTGGGCAATATCAAAAGACACTTTTAGTTGTCAGAGCTAGAGAGGCTGTGTGCTAGTAAATATAGGTCAGTGATGCTTACAAATATTTTACACTGCATGAAAGCACCCACATCTGCCCTAAACAAAGAGTTGTCAAATTTTAAATGCCAGTAGTATCAAAATTAAGCACATCCAATGAAAGTGACACAGTTCAGCACATTAGATGGGAAAGACCTCAACACCAAATGCATTAATGTTAGGAGACCATAATGCATCTCTGTGGTCAGTAAAAGGTTAGTAAAGTTAAAAATTGAGACTATCACATTCTATCAGTCTCATCTACTGTCAGTCAGCTCAAGAGTGATTTACATAAGTAATAATAATGTCTTCAACTACATTTGGGAAGATTTGTGTTATTCCTCAAGTATGAATGGTGGATTTTAAAACAATTTTAAATATCTGAACTAATCTAGAATATTTACTAACCTCTAACAAAGAATTTTTGTTGTTTCATTGTCATTGCTAGTGTGGCTATGGCCTACTTTAGATTTCCAGTAAGTCTTTGGATTTTTGTTTTGTTTTGTTTTGCCTTTATTTGACATGTGTGTTTGGCCTTCTTTCCTATAAATCCTAATCATATTTAGTCTAACAAAGAAAGGAAAAATTGATGTTGCCTGACCACATGGTATATAAGTTGGCAATTTATTTTTTAAATGTGAGAAAAACAGTGAGCTTCTCCCTTTGTGTACTATAGCAGGGTTACAGAGACATTCATCCCTTGAAAATCAGTGAGCTTCTCCCTTTGTGTACTATAGCAGGGTTACAGAGACATCTCTTGAAAATCAGTGAGCTTCTCCCTTTATGTACTATAGCAGGGTTACAGAGACATCCCTTGAAAATCAGCGAGCTTCCCCCTTTGTGTACTATAGCAGGGTTACAGAGACATCCCTTGAAAATCATCATCAAAATTTAAAATTCACTCCCAATGAAAGGACTAAATTTAGCCAGACTTCCTCAGCTGTTCATTTTGGAGGACTTGAACTTGTTTCTATGTCACTGTGTTCAGTTGTCTGAATCTTTGGTTATTACTTCGTATTTAAATTTACTCTGAACTCAAGTAAAAATTTGTTTGTTGGTTTGGACTGTTAGAAAATAACAGATTTCCTTGTTTCAGCTGTAAAACTGGATTACAATTTTTAATGAAATCAGGAACCTAAGGAACCAGTCCAAATCCATTCATAGTAAGAAGTAAGAGTAGATATTTCTAAGACCCTCTTGAATACAGCAAGTCCTAACTTGAGCTTCCTTTCCTTGCTGCTTGTTTCACACAAGTTCTGTGGGGATGAGGCATAATTTCAGGTGGCACATATGGTCTTCTACACTTAACATGCTGCCCATTAGAGGGCAGTAGTGCACAGACACAGCAGCTAGGAAATCAAATAGCAGATTTGCATCAGATAAACAGTGTCATAAGTTAGCAAATCTATCTAAGGTCTACATTTTACTGTAGAATGTTTCTGCAACTACAGATAGGCTCACCGTTGAACTTTTAACATGGGGTTTTCAAATGCTTATTATATGGATTTGGTTTACAGGTTTTCTGATTTGTTTATAGGAACACTGTTGATGAGCAATATTTTTACTTTAAAAAGTGATTTACATGTAAACTTGCTGCTTCTTTTATTACAAGTGCAATTTCTATTATTACTGATATACATAGTTGGCTATTGTAATATTAGAAAGGAAAGGAGTGCATTTAATTTTAAGCACATGGTATTATACAAAAACATGTACTAGAGAGCGATTTTTTAAAATAAATGTTATCTAGATTTTTAGAAAATAGCCTTAGATTGATCCTGGGATGTGTGTAGTGTTTGTATTATGAAAACATCCCTATAACAGCTGGTAATAGCCCTCGCAAGACATCTGTGTGATAGGTTCTGTATTATCATCGGTACAGATGAGGATGAGTGAGTCATCCTGTCCCAGATCACACTACTGATGAAGTGCTCAGACTTGGCTATGAACCCCCAGGCATTCTGAAATCAGAGAACACAAACTAAAAGTACCTTGGTTTACTCACTGGATTACCTAAATTTGCTGCTGAATTGTAATGCTACCTAGTTTTATCATCTTTTCATGTGTAATCTTGTTTCTCAGCTGTCTATTCAACTTGTTCATTTAACCCTTCACCTAACCCTAGTCATAAGGTTATTTAAGGTTACATACATCTGAAACCTTGACTCAGCCATTTTCTCTCTGTTAGTCTGTATAGTACTAGAAAAAAAAAAAAACCTGAAACAATTAACTTACAAGGAGGAAAGATTAATGTTGACTCTATGGTTCAGAGACTTTAAGGAAAAGCTGCTGTACCCTGATGTTTTGGGCTTGGCGGCATAGCTCATCATGATGAGTGTGCATAGTAGAAGAGGCTGTTCATCTCAGTGTGGCTAAGAAACAGAGACAGGAAGGGGCCAATATCTCCATCAAGGGTACATACCTTGCGATATAACTTCTTTCCACTGGGCCATAACTCCTAAGAATTTTAGCACTCCCAGCAGCACCAATGCCTGATGATGAAACCTAGCATATGGATCACTGGGGGGCATGTAAGATCCAAGCTGTAATGTTCTTCTGAGCTTCCTTGACTTTTTATGGGTCTTTGTTTTTTTCCTGTAAAGATATACATGCCACATTACAGATTTTGACTAGATGTGTTGCATGTAACCTTTATTTTCCTAAATGACCTTAGTCATTGCTAGAACAGCAGGTAATAGAGATACTAAGAAAAATAAAATGTAACTCCGAGATACTTGAATTATTACAAAAGTTTCTACTTTAATTTTTTTTATGTTTTAGAAGTTGTTAAAATGAGGAGGCTTTATATGACTCAGTAGGTAGAGCCATGTAAACCTGACAGTCTGAGTTCAGATCCCCAGAGTTCATGTAAAAACAAGACACAGTAGTGTCCACGTCCACAATTGATTTCAGCATACCTCAGTAGGGAGGTGGAATGTAGAGATAGGAGAAATGCCAGAAGCTTGCAAGCAAGCTAACCTAACCTACACAAAAGAGACCTTGTCTCAAACAAGATATAAAGTGAAGGCCAACACACAAAATTTTCCTCAGACCTTCACACACCCTTCACTTGACATACATATGAATATATACACGTATACACATATACAAAAAAAATCTTGAAAAGTTGTCATTGATGACTATTTACTTCATTTGAAATAAAGTACAGAGAAAGTTTTTTTAATTGCTATAAAAATCAGTCTAAATAGAAATAATATTCTTTAAAGGATTTAGGATTCAAGGTCCATATGAATTATTTCTCCACTCTGGAAAAGCTATATCCACTATATTTTAGAAAATTGATAATTATTGTTTTGAGAATGTGGGTAGAAGTCATGCCTAATGATGAAAGCATCTTAATGAAGTGAATCCCAGGTACTGATATCTGTATTCATTCCAGGCAGAAACATAAGCTGATTATCTTAAGTAAGTTATTTGTCTAGCATCTCATATTGAGCAGTACAAGAACCAAAATCTAGTGTTTTGACCCATCAAACAGCCCCATTTCCATTGTGTTCTGAGAAATGCTAACTGTCCTAATCCACCTTTTTTTTTTTTTCCTGGATCTGAGCCATATAATCAGAAAGAATTTTGGGGGCCAGTTCTAATAAATGGTGACAGTTGACCATTTTTAACTGACAAGAGCATGTTACAGGATACGAATGAGTTTAGTCTACACCATGAATAGCATAGGTTCAGTGGAAATAAGGAATTTTCTGGTGGCAAAAGGATAATAAATGCTAGAAGAAATGCTAAGAAAGGTTGTAAAGCAGCCTTCCCTAGAGAACTTTATAGAATACATGAATTCTACTCTGCTTGGGATTTGAAATAGAATCCTCCTTAAATTGATGCTAGATAAAGTTTCACACAGGCCCTAAGAGTATTTAAAAATATTAGCTGATGGGGTTAGGGATGTAGCTCAGCGGAAGCATATAGAAAGTACTGAGTTCAATCTCCTGCCCCAAAACCTTAAATTAATTAAATTATTGCAGTTTTGATATGTGTCAAACATGTCATACTTGATAGAGTGCAGTGGAAAGTAGTTTAGTGCCTTCTGCATGCCTATCATTTTTTCCTTCAATAGGTATACAGAATAAGACAAATAAAAACAACAAAAAACAAAAAATAAAACTAACTTTTTAATATGGGGCTAGAAAGATGGCCCAGAGGTTCAATTCTCAGCGCCCACAATTCATTAACACCTAGAACTGCAGCTCTGGGATAGTCAGTGCCCTGCTCTGGCTTCTGCAGGCAGCTTTATACAAGTGTGCATATGCATACAGAAACACTCATGCATGTTTATAAAGACAGGCAGCTTTATACAAGTGTGCATATGCATACAGAAACACGCATGCATATGTATAAAGAAAGTAAGATGGTTTACATTTTTAATTTAAAAATACCTTTTAAACCAAGCAAACGTTTACTTTTGTGGTGCTTCATTTTAGAGAGACAAGGCTGAACAATAAATAATTCATAGTATGTAAAAAGATTTCACATATTAAAGAGAAAAATATAAAGAAAATAAGGGATGTATCGAGGGAGACAGTATAATTTTGGTAAAGTATCCATAAAAGATGTCTATAAGAACTGCAGGGAGCAGAGGGAGCAGAGCATTTCAGACCAAGGGAACAACTGTGTGCCATGGTCTTGAGGCAGGGACAGGAAAGCCTGTAAGCCTTGAGTCAAATGCATGTAGTTGAATAGAAATGCTAGATCTTGCAGTCTCATTAATAACTTTGGGTTTTACTCTGGTGAAGGGGCTACTTGAATGAACAAGGTTGTGTGGTGATTCATCATTTTTTGATGAGATCACTGTTGAGAGATGGAAAAGGGCAGAGTCAGGGAGACCAGTTGTACTGGATAGTCTGAGAGCTATTAGCTTGAACGAAAAGGAGATGTAGCAGATTATAAATCTACTCTGACAGTGAAGTCCACAAGGTTGATAGAAAAATGGGTAATTGTATGTTAGAAAGAGGGATTAGAGATCTTTACACAGGAATGACTGGAAAAATATATATTCAGTGATCAATTCTGAGTAAAATAGATTTCTAAATAGATGACATTGTTATTTTAAATCTTAGTGGAAATATTTGTTGTACATAGTTAAATAGTGGACTATAGAATTGGAGAGAACACTCAGATTAAAAACATTGAATCATTGATGTCTTTATGATAAAGAGCTAAGAGACTGGAAGTAATCTCCAAAGGATCTAAGTGTCAATAGACTAGAGGCCCACAGATTTGAGTATTGGAGTATTCACATAATTAAAAGATGAGGAGATGCAACCATATCTAAAACCAAAGCAAGGTACCTTGCTTCATGGAAGCAGACAACCAACTGTTTCAGATACTGCTGAAAAAGCTTGGAGAAAGATTCTGGTATTCCATATACTTTGGCATGTATATGAATGTGTAATTACTCACATGTATGATTTCAGTGTGTCCCTCTGTGCTCTTATATTCTTCCTATTTTAACAAAGTTATGTTAAATATGTTAACTTGGATAATTTTTCTTCTGTCTGATGTTACAGGAGAATCCAAACCCTCATATGGCATTCCAGAAAGTTCCACGTCCAACAGAAGGATCCCACTTGAGAGTTCATATTCTTCCTTTCCCAAAGATTAATGAAGCCCGGGTTCAAGAACTAATACAGGAAAATCTTGCTAAGAACCAGAATGCACCTCCTGCTACACGAATAGAAAAGAAATGTGTAGTGCCAGCAGGTCCACCCGTGGGTATGTGTGTGTGTGTTTATTTGCTCGTTTTAAAATTGAACTTTTTATGAGATGGGAAGTGACATATTCTTATAATCCCAGCACTTGGCAGGCTAAGGCAGGAAGATTGACCCAAGCTTTAGGCCAGACTCAGCTACCTAGGGAATACAACACCCACCTAGAATATCTCTCTCAAAATGAGATTCTATCTGAAAACAAATTGCATGTCCTAATAAAATATAAGACATATCAATGAAAAGCATATAATTTTATAAAATGAATAAGCTCATAAACTAGAATCAAAGTATTATCAACAGAAACTATTCTATCCACCTTTCCTCTGATAAAAAGTGATAATTATCTGACCACTGGCACTGTAAAATCTGTTTCTTTATTAAAACAATTTATTGATCTTAAAGCAGTTTCTTTGTAGTTCACATACTGAAAGTTCTCCTACAAGTATACAGTGTAGCAACTTTGGAGTAACTTACAGTTTTCTCTATCATCACGGTTTAGTTTAAGAACGTTTTCTTATATTGTTCTTTTGTTATCAATGATTTCTTCCATCATTCTAGAACTACCTTCTCTCCAGGTTGTAGAGTAATCTACTTCCTGTCTTCATGGGTTTGCATATTATGGACATTTGTATAAATGCAGTTATGTACCATGTATGCCCTTGTGACGTGCTTATTCATTTAGCATAATGTTTTCAAAATTTTTATGGTAGCATATGTCATTATGCCTTTGGTTTTTGTGGGTGAATAATGTTCAACGATAAGGGGAAATTGACCTTTTAAAAAATATTCATGAGGAGATGGACATCTGAGTAGTGTTTGCTTTGGGGGTTTTATTAATAATGTTGCTGTGAACATTGGTATGCAACTTTGGTGTAGATATGTTCTCATTTCTCTTGAGTAATAATATTCCTAAGAATATTCTGTTTTAAAGAGGTGGCACTCTTTTCCATAGCAGGTGTCCTACATTATACTCTACCAGCAATGTCACACAAGGCTGTGACACCTCTCAGCACCAGAATGCTAAGCAGCTTTTTGCTAAGTCTGCTGCCTTGTGTGCATCTTCTGTTAACGTCTGTAATGCTGGGTACAGTGCTGTACACCTTTAGTCTCAGCAGCCATGACTGCAGCAAAGACTGGTAATTCTCTGAGTTTGAGGCCAGCCTGGTCTACATAGAAAGTTTCACGGCAACCAGGGCTACATCATGAGTCCTGTCTTCAAATAAATAAAAAAGTGTCTTTGTCCAGTTTTAATTTGAGCCATTTATTATTGAATTACTAGAATTTTCAATAGTTTTTAGATGATTCCCTTACCAGATATCTGATTTGTAAATAAACCTCCTCTTTTCTTTGAACTGTCTTTCTTCCTTTTTTTAAGTTAAAAATTTCTTTATTATTTCCAGTGCCACTATCACAGTTTACTGAGCAATATACCTGATTGTAATGAAAAGAAAAGGCTACAATAGACAAAAGACCTCAGGAATGTACATCTAATTGACACTCTATTGCATCAATCA
The DNA here is from genome assembly GCA_019843855.1 of Hylomyscus alleni. Taxonomy (NCBI): domain Eukaryota; kingdom Metazoa; phylum Chordata; class Mammalia; order Rodentia; family Muridae; genus Hylomyscus; species Hylomyscus alleni. Next base: position 12,408 of record JADRCC010504373.1, read on the forward strand.
ATAGCTGCAATTTTTGCAAACTGTAGGGTTTCCTGTTAAAGCTGCAGTAACTTTTCTGACTATAGATCACTGTTTCTTTTGTGGTAGCTTTTATAGTTTCCCTAATGTATTTAGAACAACTGTCTCAAAGTAACCTGCAGCTTTCCTGACAATGCCTCCTTCTCTCTCCTGCTAAGGACTTAGCCCTTTTCTGCTGTGTTTTAAAATCTGCTACCATATCCACCACTTCTCCCACCAGATCTATAGCCACTACCATAGATACTGCCTCAGCTACTTTCATATCCACCACTTCTATCACCAGATCTATAGCCACTACCATAGGGACTGCCTCAGCTACTTCCATCAAAACTGCCCCCC
>JADRCC010504376.1:512-20295 GCA_019843855.1 Hylomyscus alleni
ATCTCAATCCTGGTCTGATATCCTTCAGGTGGGCAATCCTGGGTTCCTATAACTTTGTTGTGTCCATTATAGGTTTCCTTAGCAAAGAATATCCAGTGGTAGGTGTTAGGAAGGCTAAGGAGAGGCTGGGCAGAAGAAGCAGAGTTAGCAGGAAGAATGACAAATAGAATAGAGGAGAAGGGAGCTTGTGTGGGGCTCATGGGCTAGGCAGCAGTCAACCAGGTCATGAATGTCCCTTCAGTAGATCTTGCTGTCCCTCTGGATGTAGTCTTTCCTCTGCCTCCTCCTCTTCCTCTGTCCTTGATCTGACGGTGAGGAGCACAGCATTTTCTTGTTTAGAGAAGTAGAGTTGGACATTTCTGGCAGGAACCCAGATACGATTAGGCTGGTCCTGTAGAAAAACACAAACGAAACCCCTCCTGGATGTAAGGAGAGGGACTAGTCTCTTCAAAATTCCATCCAAAGGATCATGCCATTACACTAGGATTGGGGGTTAATTAATTCTGGTGTGTGCCAATGGAGGGAGATGGGAGGTGTTTGGAGTTTTTGTAGATGTTATATATGTTTAGTGTAGTCAGAGCCATCATTAATTATACATTAGGGGGGTAGGTAGTTGTCTTTTGTTTTAGAAGTTGGGTTTTTAGTGTTTGACGTGTTTTTCCTATTATTCTTTGGTCCCGAGGATTGTGGGGAATCTCTGCATGGTGTGCTGTTTCCCAATATGTGCAAAAGGTTTTGAATTGAGAGCTAGTAAAGGCAGGGTCACTATCAGTTTTTATCTGTAGAGGAATGCCCGTGATGGCAAAGGTGGAGAGCATATGGTGAATTAACCTTTATGAGTTTTCACTTGTTTGGGCTGTAGCTCATATAAAATGTATGTATCTGTGGTGACAAAAACATATTTCTGATACTGAATTGGGGAATATGTGAGACACCAAATTGCCATAAGGCATTGGGTTTGAGGCCTAGGGGATTGGTGCCTATCATTTGTAAAGTTGGGGTGGTAATGAGGAATGCACAAGAGGAGCATGTTTTTATTATCCTTTGGAGTTAAGCAAGGGGGATGTCGGGGAAGTGAGCATGAAGCCCCTTTGTACGTATGTGTGTAAATGAAATTGGTCTGCTTGCTCAGTGGAGGCTATGCATGTTCCTGTTGAGGCGGATTGGTCACTGAGTGTATTTCTCTCAGATGTAGGACCTTGAAGGGGACTGTGAGATCACACATGGAGAACGAGCACAGCAACTACTTGAACAGATACCACAGGAAGGTGGAGCCCTTGCCCTCTCCCCTAACTCTGGAGACGTGTCCTTTCCTCTTGTGCTTTTATTCAGTGACACTATGTGGATTTGGACAAGCTGAAGGGACAACTCAAGCCTCCTAGCCAGAGCTACTCTCTGATGTTGGCTGAAGGTCCTTTTGGACCCTGTCTTAAGCACAACAGGCGTTGGCAAAAACTTCTTATAACAAAAACAAAAAACCTGGTAACACAGCAGCCACTTAAAAGGCACAGGGCAGCTGCTAGTTCTTAAATCTGCAGGAAGGCTTAGTGTTTTGGAGATCTGTGGAATCACCCAAAGCCAATAGGCCAAGAGACACGTTCCCATTGGACAAATGTTCTTTCTCCTCTTTTCTGTCATGGGCAACTTGTCGTGGAATAAAAAAAATTCCTCCAGGCCAGGGAGATATATGCGCTACTAAAATCCCACAGAATAAAAATGGCCAAGCCCCCATGGTTTGGGAGGAATTCCTTCAGAAAGCTCCATGTATGGCCAGTGACAACATTTGTAGCCCAACTAGCTGAGTCGGTAGAGCAGGAAACTCTTAATCTCAGGGTTGTGGGTTCATGCCCCATGTCAGGTGCCAGCTGCTGGTCTACATATTGGAGGCTATTTGCAGAAATGACTGGCCTGGCCAGGTGGGAGGGTTCAAGTGAGAGGGAAAGGGCACTAACAGGGATAGGGAATTGCCTCCAGCTCCCACGCTGCTGCCGCTGCCACCACCTCTGGTGCTGCTGCTCTGGTGCTGCCATCCCAGCAGCTGCTGTTGCTCCAAGATGCTACACTGGAAGCGCTGAGCTGAGTCAGGTTGAGCAGGCAGGGGCCTGCCTAGCCAGCGAGAGGAGTGTAGTGGAGTTTCTGGTGGTGAAAGTTTCAGGGAGCAGTTCTCTTTCCAGGCAGTGTTACAGCTCTTGTGACAGATACTCTTAAGAGTATGAAGTAATTCTCACACACCTTTATTCCTTTTGGATAAGATCTTTTTATTTCTTTTTTACTAGATACTTCCTTTATTTACATTGCACATGTTCTCCCCTTTCTTACAGTTTTGGGGTGGGTTATAGTCTGTCAGTAGATGCTGCCTATTGGCTTGGTCTGCAATGTTAGGGATGCCTCATCTACGTGTACAGGGGCTTATGAATGCTGTCCCTATGTGATGGGGGACTGTGGTTACATGACAGGGCCTTATACTGGGAGTAGGTGAAGCTCCTATTGTCTCTTCTGGGTATCCAGGGCTTCAAGCCTTTGCTCAACCTTACCAGGCTTCTTCTCCTGGTCTACCACCCCACAGGGGGCTGGGGAGATGGGGGAAGTATTGTGGGAGGGGATGACAAGAAGGAGCCAGTAAGCAAGATATAAAATGAATAAGAAAAAAAATAAATCCATCAATCAAAGAAGATTCTAGGTTGAAGAAAGGAATGAACATAGCCATGAGACTGTAGGAGGAAACAAAAAGCCATAAGTACCACTAAGAATATAACAATATCAACAATCAATCATGACTACCACCACATACGTCAATAAAAACTTTAAAAATAAAAGGATAGGAAAATATATTCCAATCAAATGGGGACAGGAAGCAAGTATGTGTTGGTATCCTTCTATCTAACAAAACAGACTTCAAACTGAAATTAATCCAAAGAGATTACACTGCATGCTAATTAGGTTAATTAATCAAATAATTAAACTAGTTAATTAATCAGTTAATCAAGAAGACTTTATTATCTTAATTATATATATAGCAAAATATGGTATGCCCAATTTCATAGAAAAGATTCTATTGGACTTAAAGATACAGAGTAACATCAGTAGATCAATACTAGGTGGTTTTGGTATACTACTTTTTCCAATATTCAGGTTATCTGAACAAAAAATAAACATCAGAATTAAATGATATCGTATGTCAAATGAACTCAACAGATGTCTCTATAGAGTATCTGACCCAAATAATGAAGAATAAAAATTCAATTCAGCAGCACATCAAATTTCTCTAAAATAGACTATACCCTGGGATATAAAACAAATATTTACAAATTCATTGAAGAATGAAATACCTCTGTGTTTTTCAGACCATAATTCAATAAAATTTAATTTGGTAGTAAACAAATATATATTAATATATAAACCCAGGAAGATTAAATAACTCATTATGGATGATGAAGTGGAGAAAGAAGAAATCAAGAGAGATGTAAGAAAAGAAAAAAGAAAAAAAATAACTTCCCTGGAATAAAATAAAAAGCAAAGAGCAAAATCTCTGGGACACATCAAAAACAATCCCATGAAGGTAATTCATACTTCTAAGTCCTACATTTAAAAACTAGAACACAAATAAATTAATTAATAATTTCACTCAAAATTTAGGAAAAACCAACAAAAGCAACCAAACCTTATAGTAGTCAATCATGAGAAATAATAAAAATCAGAGCAGAAAACAATGAAATATGAACAGTGAAAACAATAAAAAGAACCAACAAATCTATTAGATAGTCCTTTGAGAAGATAAAGAAGATTGAGAGACCTTTGGCTTAACTAAGCCAATTAAAGAAAGAAAAGACTCTACTAGTATCTGAAATGAATAGGGAAGCCTTGCAACAGAAACTAAAGCAATTCAAAATAAGGGGATACTTTAAAATGTGAACCCCATTTAGCTGTAAGTTCAAAAGAAATGGATGAATTTTAAGATTCAGTCAAACAACCAAAATTACAGCAAGAAGTCAACATTCTCAACCCATAAAAATTTGGAAATTAAAGTAGTAATACAAAGTCTTCTAGCTAAAAATGTCCAGCGCTTGATGGAATCACAGCAGAATTATACAAGATTTCAAAAATGATCTAGGGCTAATCATTCTTAAACTATTCAAAGAAATAGGAACAGAAGACTCATCCCCAAACTCCTTCAATGGAGCAAAAACAAGGTAAAGCCACAAGAAATTTACAGGTCAATACAATGATGAGTATGGATTCAAAAAATTCAACAAAATACTTGCAAACAGAATACAGACATCCATCAAAAAGATTATCTACCATGACCGTATTGGCTTTGTATATCCTTGAAAAATAAGGAGAGGTCAATATATACAAGACAATAAATATAATACATCTCATAAGCAGATTTGATGGAAAAAAGTCTGTCTTTTGAGATGATCAATAGATGCAGCAAAAAACTATGACAGAGTCCATCACAAACTCATTTTGAATATCCTAGAGAAATTAGGATGAGAAAGAAAATATATTAACATAAAAAAGCTCTATATGAGAAAGGTAGCTCTATATGAGAAAGGTACAGCGAGCATCATACTAAATTGAGAACAACTTAAAGCAATCTCATCAAAATCAGAAATGAGAAAGAGCTGTCCACTATCCTCAGCCCCTTTCAATATGGTGCTAGAAATACTAGCTGGAGTAAAGCAAGAGAAGAAAATTAAAAGGCTACAAATAAGAAAAAAAAAAGTAAAAATATCGCCATTTGCAGATGACATGATATTTTATGTAAGAGATGCCAAAAATTTTACAAGAAAACTACTACTAGAAACAATAAAATTCACCAATATGGCAGGATATAAAATTAACTTGCACAAATCAATAGTTTTTCTGACCAACAACACAGAGAAAAGAAAGTTCATGGGCATGTTTCTACTCACAACAATATCAAAGAAAAAAAAGTACTCAGGAATAATATATTCAAGGAAGTCAAAGAACATTACAATGAGAAGTTTATATGTCTAAAGGAAAAGATAAAGAATAGTATAAAATGGAAAGACATGCTCATGACTTGGTAGATTTAATTTTGTGAGTTTGATCATTTTATCAAATGCTTTTTACACATTCACTGCAACCTGAATTAAAATCCTTATCTCATATTTTATAGAAATAGGAAAAAAATAAACTAAAAGTCATATGGAACCACAAAATACCACAGATATCCCAAAACAATGCTGAGCTAAAAAGAACAATGCTGGAGAAATTACAAATTCAGATTTCAAAGTATTTCAAAGTATGAGCCATAAAAGACATATTGTATTGGCATAAAGATATGCAAACCAATGCAATAAAATTTAAATCATTAAGATGAGCGCATGTAGTTTCAGTCATTTAATATTCGACATAGATGTCAAAAATATACATTGGAGAAAAAATGTCTTTGTTTGTTTTGTTTTTTCGAGACAAGGTTTCCCTGTATAACCTTGGCTGTCCTGGAACTCACTCTGTAGACCAGGCTGGCCTTGAACTCAGAAATCCACCTGCCTCTGCCTCCCAAGTGCTGGAATTAAAGGCATGTGTCACCACTTTCTGGCCTGAGAAAAAATATCTTAACCAAATGGTGCGGCGAAAACTGAATATTGACATGGTGAAGAGTGAAATTGAACCATATCCGTCAACTTTCACACACACACACACACACACACACACACACACACACACACACACACACACACTCCAAAAAACAAAACAAAACAAAACCCTAACTCTAAATGAGTCAAAGACCTAAATATGAAACCTGAAACACTGAAGGGCTGGAGAGATGACTCAGCGGTTAAGAGCACTGAATGCTCTTCCAGAGGCCCTGAGTTCAGTTCCCACAACCACATGTAATAGGGTCTGATGCCCTCTTCTGGTGTGTTAGAATATAGTGGCAGTGTATTCATACAAATAAAATACATAAATCTTAAAACAAACAAAACAAGAAAACCCCTGAAATACCGAAACTGTTAGAAGAAAACACAGGTAGTGCCCTCCAAAATGTATATATAGGAATACTCTTGTAGGAGGATGTATGGAGACTATAAGAATATGATTCCATTTGCCCAAGAATTAATGTCAACAGCTGTCAAGTGGTCTTCCATAAAACTCAAAAGTTTCTGCAAAGCAAAATCAAGACAAAAACACAAAGCAAATTCTACAACAAAAACACAAGCATGTGTGCATGTGCACACACAAACACACACACACACATATCCCTTTTTTTAAATTACAATTCTATTAGTTTTTAAGTTGTGAAACATGGGCCAATTGCACACTTCTTACTATAAATTCAATTGCTAATATACAAAATGTATACTTGCCAAGTCTATTGCTCAGAAATTGTCAAAAGGCAAGTTGAACTTGAACAATTGTGTGCGTGTGTGTATGAGTGTGTGTGTGTCTTTTATCTGTGGATTCAAGTGTTGGACTGGTAGCTTGGCCCGTTCTTGGAGCTTAGGTGGGATAGGAAAAGATACATGCAACACATTACCATTTCAGAAACTTTCTGTTAACTACTCAAATTTATATAGATGTGATCAGTATCCTAAAAAATAAATAAAAGCAACACAAAATTTATTGCTATGAATATTGCTCTTATTTGTTTTATATATACAAGTACACTGTTATTGGATATTAACCCTCTATTGGATGTAGGGTTGGTAAAGATCTTTTCCCAATCTGTAGGTTGCTGTTTTGTCCTGTTGACATTATTCTTTGTCTTACAGAAGCTTTTCAATTTTATAAGATTCCGTTTGTCAATATTTGATCTTAGAGTCTTAGCCATTGGTGTACTGTTCATGAAATTTTCCCCTGACCATTTTTTGTGTTGGGGATTTATATCATTTCTTGATCATTTTATTATAGCTCAGGAGTAGCAGATATACATTAGTTGACACCCTGAAAACCATACAAGTGCTCAACTGCTCTAAAAAAACTTTTACAGGCCTGATTTCCTCTTTAACTGATTTACTGAAGATATATACAGAGATTATCTTGTATTGATTTACAAGGCCCAGGCTGGTTTGAGTAAATAAATAGTAGGCACTAAGATTGTTTATGCGGTTACATGGTTCTTTTATATTTGAAATGAGAAAATATTTCAAACTATTGAGTCTCACTTAGACTTTATGCACACCTAGATACCAAGTAGCTTTTCCTAGAAAACATGTCTGAAAAAAAATACAAGCCTGATAATGAAAAAAAAAAACTTTTCATGAAAAGTATGCGAATATATTGGCAGGAGTCATTCATGGTAATAATTTTTAGCATAAACATTGATTTCCCAGCTTCTCTTTCAGATAGTCTCTCTCTATAGTGAGGCCTGCCATAGAACTCTAGAGTTTTCTGCCTATGTTGGGGTTTCAGGCAAGCACCTTTATGTCTAGCATTAATTTTTCTAAATTTAAAAAAATGATAATTCAAAATACATGAAGTTCTCAACATCAAAGGCCCATATAAGAATACATATTGAACATTAAGTAAATAATTTCTTCAGATTGTTAAGAGAAATTAGGATTCTCCATGATCTCCATATAGAACTTGACTGGCATTTGGGTATCTATTTCCTTTAAACTTTTAAGCTTTTTAGAACTCTGGGCTGTTGGCTACATTTTGATAATTCACATTACTAGAAAATTACCTTTCATTTTCTGACAACTTCTATTTAGGAGTGAATAGCTAAAAGCATCTTCACATGCTGCAGTAGTGTATGTACTTCACTTTTCTTAGTAGTCTAATGATCTTCAGTTTTGTATTTTAATACTTTGCAAAGATAACTCTTTAGAGGGTTACATTTGTTATTGGCTCTCTTTATAGAGTACAATGGTATTCCAAATGAGGATTTTTTTTCTTTTTTTATTAGATATTTTATTTACATTTCAAATATTATCCCCTTTCCTCGATTCCCCTCTGAAAACCCCCTATCCCCTCCCCCTCTCCCCAACACCCCACCCTCTCCTGCTTCCTGGCCCTGGCATTCCTCTACACTGGGGCATAGAACCTTCATAGGACCAAGGGCCTCTCCTCCCATTGACCTACTCTACTAGGCCATCCTCTGCTACATATGCAGCTGGAGCCCTGAGTCCCACCATATGTACTCTTTGGTTGGTGGTCTCTGGAGCTCTGGGGGTACTGTTTAGTTCATATTGTTGTTCCTCCTGTGAGGCTGCAAACTCCTTCAGCTCTTTGGTTCCTTTCCCTAGCTTCCTTCATTTGGGACTCTGTGCTCGACGAGTTTTTAATGGAAGAAAAAAAAAAAACGAATAGAAAAAAACCTAAAGTATCTTAAAATCTGACATAACAGTTGTACTTATTATTTATCCTGTAATAGTTTATACACCCACATATCTGCTTATTTTTTTAGTTTTAAAAAATAGCAAGCCTTTAATCCCAGCATTCAGAATGCAGAGGCAGGTGACTCTGAATTCAAGGCCAGTCTGGTCTACAGAGTGGGTCTCAGGACAGCCAGGGCTTCATAGAGAAATTGTCTTGAAAAACAAAACAATAACAATAGCTGTTTATAGTGGGGAGATCATACACACACACACACACACACACACACACACACAGGAAGTGTCATAAACAGAAAAGCACATTGCTACATGTGATTGTTACATTTTGAGCACTAGATGATTAAGGCTTACAAAGTTGCAAACCAGAAAATAACAACGGTCTTTATACAAATTTAGTGTGGCCTGTCAAAACCATTAACGACAACAAACCTAAGTAAACCGCCGCTCCGGTACCAGTAAGTCACAGGGCTCTAACAGAGTTCAGGTGTTCTGTAAATCAGAATTAGCCTCTACCCACGTGGGATCAAGCATGGCGGTTACTTCTCAGTTGACAATCTACAGGAAGACAACACTGGAGGGGCTGGGCTTTTACCTACTAGTCTGGTAAACCAGTGACATGTTATGTTCTGGCAGAGGCTGATGACCTTGTTTGCTGAAAGGTTGCCCAATCTCGGTAACTCCTGAAACGTTTACTAAGGCGGTTCGGATGAAAACGTGTCGTAGGGGTCAGCCCTAGCAACAAAACACTTCTACGCCTCCTCGTGCCGCCGGAAGGCTACACCCTCTTGGCCTGTTAGTCCCCCATCCTGACTCCGAGGCTTTCCTCGGCTGGCTAGCCCTGTCCGCTCTCCCGAGTACACCGAAGCCACTGGTCTACAGACTAGCTAAAAGGAGGAGAAGCTAACGACACCAAGCCTCTCTTAGCCCGTCATCATCTCAAGATGGCGACGGTGCTGGCCAGCTCCCACCCAGCCCAAGGCCATCTCCCCTTCCCAAAGGCCCCCGCGCCGCAGGCGAAGGCGAACTAGAGGAGGGCCCTACAGAGCCGCGATCAGGGCGGGGCAGAGCCCATCGCCCTCCCACGCACGCGCAACCCCGCCTCGCCTCCCGCCTCTCGCCTCCGGACTTTGGAGCCCTCGCCCGGCAGGGTGGCGCGCGCTGCTTGTCGGGATACTCGGTCCGCCCACCTAGTCATCTCGTCCAGTGCTGCGTTCGCGAGATCCGTGCTTCTCCCAAGATGGTGGCCCTCCTCTCTGGGTGACTACAGGAGTCGACAGGGCCTTTCGTCTTCCCCAGCCCCTCGCCGCCCCCTCCTTGCTCGCTCGCGCACCGCCTCGTTACGCCTCTCTTCTGTCGACCTGTCGCGGACGGTGGCGCCTCCTTCTGCTTCTTTTCGGAGTGGCTCGCCGCCCTCGCCCCCCACTGTGGACAGATCGCGGCAGCAGCGGTTCAGCGCCGACTTCAAGGTTGCCCAGGCGCCCGGCCTCGGTTTCCTGAGGAGAAGCGCGGGTCCCGCATGAGACCCGGCGGTGGCGCCAGCGCAAGGGAACGAGGCGGTGGCGGGCGGCGGCGGTGGACGAGGGCAACAAGGACCAGTGAGGCGGCCGCAGCTGCGAGGGCCGCAGCCCACGCGCGGGGGCGAGGACAGGTCAGTGTTGCTGCGGCCGCGGCCCGTCCGGCGCGCTCCCTCTGGTTTGTACCGCCGGTCCCCTCGTCGCCCTCCGGGCCGCGTTGACAGGGTAGGCGCCTGGGCCTCACCCGCCTCCGTGAGCGAGTGCTTGGGGCGCGTGGTCTGGAGGGGCCGGTGCCGGGACTAGGCCCTGGGGGCTGCGGCTGCTGCAGCCTTAACTGTCAGTGCTGGCTGAGCGCAGGAGGGAGGGTTTTGTCACCCGCGGGTACCCGAGTGGGCCCGGGGTGGGGCGGACGTGCAGGGCGTCGAGATTGGGGCCTCCTCTAAGCAGCGATCGGAGAGCCAGCCGTGGCTTTAGGCTGCGAAAGGCAGGCCTTTTCCTCCAAAGGGGCGCTCTGGTGGGGAAGACATATTTAGATAGATGTGTGCTTAGTGGGTTGGGGTATTGGGGGTGGATTGGAAGGAAGACGGATGAAGCGGCCCCTCAAGCCCAAGGATTGCGCTCTGGTTTTATTCGTGTGCTGCTTCTGGTAGGATTCAGTAGTTGAACGTGAGTTACTGGATTCCTCAGAAACTGCTGTGTTCATTTTAAATGCAAACCTGTAAGCAGTTGGCCTCCTCCTCTTCTCCCCTCCCCCTTTTCAGTTGAGAAAAAGAAAAGGACGTTTTCCCCATTTTTATGCGGAGTCTTTTTGTTGGAAGAACCAAGAGTTGAATATGTTACAATTGCGTTAGCCTTAAAAATAGAAAATATAATTTTTTTGAATAAGACTTTTTCAGCTTTAGAAGAATCCTCTAAAGACAATTTTACGTCAGTTTTTTTTTAATGTCTTTTGAGCGTGCTAAAATAGGACAGTACAAAATCTCTTTGGGATTGTATTAAGTAGCTACTGTACTGTTGGAAATGTTAACTAAATAGTATATGGGATGTGTGATCCCATATCTTAGTCGTGAAGGATATTCACATAACCCATGGTTTTGGGAGAAGCAGCAGATTATGTTAAAATGTTTTGGGTAGGGAAGTGCGTTTGAAATAAAGATGGCCTGAACTTTAAGAAATACAGCTGTTAAAAAGCTTAATATTCAAGACCCAGTAAATCTTGTTGAATAAATTGGACAAGTGACATGACAAATGTTTTTGTCACACCTCAGTTTAGTGACTACTCTTAGATATCTTTTTGGTAAATCATGTAAATTTAGAATTTAGGAGAGATAAAAGGAAAATTTTGTTTTGTTATATATGACAGAAATTGCTTTAGTGTTACATTCTTCTCTTAAATAGACTTTGCTTACTGCACTTTTAAGGAAATGAATACTGCATCTGTATTGCTGATTAGCCTAAGGATGACTGTAAATCCATAAATACTTAACAGTACAAAAAAGACACGTATCAGAATCTGTAATAAAAATGAGAACTTCAACAATTTGCAGTCTATATTTTAAGAAACATACAGCACATAATAAAGATGAGATGACTTGTAGCTTTGTTTTCAAAATCAGACTGTAGGCTGTGAAATATTTGTGTCCATATTTACCTTCCACTGGTGTGTTGTCGAGTGGTATCCACATAGTTCTTTGGATGTTGCTCTTCATATAGCCTGAGGAGCTTACCTTTGAGTTTAGAAAATTCCTTTTGCATTCAGGTTTTGTAGGTGGCTTTTTATCCCTGAATTATCCACCATTACCCTTTCCTTTTTTTTTTTTATTTTGAGAAAGGATCTTATGGTATATCGCTGGATGACGTGTAATTCTCCTCTTGGCTTTGTCTCCAGGGTTCTGCAATTAAAAATGTATACCACCAGGACGGGCTGCTTGCCTCCCCCTTGCCCTTTTTATGGTTTTAAATAGAAAATGTGATTCCTACCTGAGACAAGTCATTCTATTTGATTAGCTTTTTTAACATTGCATTCAATAGGTTTTTATAATGTCTCTGTCATGTAAATTTTATTCAGTTGTATTTCTTAAACATTTGTGTCTTCCTTCAAATAATTGCTGTAATAATTGCTTCAAATATTATGAACATTTTCTTTTTAATTGGCCATAGCTAATTTTTCTTCTGTTCAAGAGCTTAAGATGATCTTTTCTGTTGTCCTTAAAAAAATAAAACAGAACAAATAAACCCTTAAATGAATGATTACCGGTATCTTGTTTATTCTACTTAGTTTTATGTTTGTTATTAGTGATAACATTACTGTTAATGGATTTATATTACATGTATATGCAGCTATTAAAAACATCAGTGTTCTGATTGTTGCAACTGAAGATGAGTTTTAAGAGGTGGTCTTTTAAGTACTTTCAAATACAGAGAAACATGTGCCAGAGCAGAGGGTCATATAAAAATAGTCTTAAAAGTCTTTGATGTTCTCTTCATAAAGGTTTAGGATAATAGAGTTTTGGTTTTGACAGTTTTTTTTTCTTTCTGATAAAAATAAAGATACTGTTAGATATATCTCACATCTGTAAACCCAACAATTGAGAGACTGAGGAAGGATTGTGTTAAGGTCTAGACCAGCCTAGTCTAAGAGGCGAGAACTTGTCTCAAAAAAGTTATCAATCAGAGATGTGATAGAATGTGTAATTGAAAAAGCTTTTTTAATTTAATTAATTTATTTATTTATTTTTATTTTTTTGGAGGCAAGGTTTCTTTGTGTAGCTGTGGCTGTCCTGGAGCTAGCTGTATTGACCAGTCTGGCCTCAAACTCATAGAGAGCCACCTGCTTTTGCCTCCCCAGTGCTGGGATTAGAGCTGTGGGTACCACTACCCAGCCTGGAAATAGCTTTGTAGTTAGAGCTTGATTTCATTTTTGCTGGGACATGGTTTTATCTATAAACAGGATGGTGAAGATATTCCAGATTTGTGAGAATTAAAGACTGTAAAGTGCCTAATAGTCTTTCAATTTTATCTTTGAAGACTTCTTACCCAGTTTTTCTGAAAATCTTAAAGCACCTTGTATATAAAGGTTTATAGCCCATAATCTGTTCTGTTGTTTCCTTTCTCATTATGAAGTCAGTGCAAGGATTTATATTGTTTAATCAGAGACTGTTTTTCTAGAACTCTTAAGTCTGTTCAACCTATTTATAAAATACCAGAGACTGGTCTACATCCCCTCCCCCTCCAAAAAAATGGATCTCACAGTTAAGGACGCCGAGAAGTCTTAAGATCAAAGCTAATTTTCATTGTAAATTTGAGTAGTGTTAGGAGGACTAGGAGCTGCCTAGTTCCTCTCAAGTTCTAGGAAATGCTCTATCACTTCCTAGTCCTCTGTTCTCACTCCTGTTCAGGCAGACCTTGAACTGGGAGTCCTGCCTCCGTCCACAGTAGCTGTGATTGCAGGCCTGAAACACTGTGTTTGGGTTGGCATGTGTCTCTTTGTATCTCTCTGTTTTGGTTTTGTTTTGTTTTGTTTTTTTTTTTCAGATTTTATTGTATGTGAGTGCACATGGGTGTGGTGTCTGTGGGGGTGAGAAGAGTGTGTTGGAACTGCTGTGCCTGGGATTACAGACAGTTGTTAGTTGCTCTGTGGGCTCCTGGAAGAGCAACAAGTGCTTTTAATTTAACTTTTGAGTCTTCTCTCCAGCACTCCTTCCATTTCCCTCCCCTTCCCCCCTTTTGTCTTTTGTCTTTTTCCCCTCCCCCTTCCCTTTCTTGTGACAGTGTCTCTCACTAGCCTCTGAAGTGTCTCTCAGCCTCTAAATAGACAAAGCTGGCCTCCAACTCAAAGATCCACCTGCTGCAGCTAAGATTAAGACATGGGGTCTTTTAAAATTAGGACATGGCTCTCGTTCATCAATGTTGATCCTCCTAAAAGTCCCACTTGTAATTTCATCACCTCAAATTTTAGACTTTTAGAGAAATTTTTTTTGGGGGGGAGTGCAACGATTTAGATCATATAGTGGAGTATGTCTGAAATAGTTACCGGTAACAGCTAGTGTTTCTGAAGCTTCTTTGAATTCTATGAGCTGACCGGGTTATAAGGGTTAAAAAAAAAAAAAAGAAAATATTTATTATTTGGAAACTGATGGGTTGGTTATTTATTGCATATAACACTTTTTTTTTCTTTTTTTTTTCTTTTGTTTTTTTGAGACAGGGTTTCTCTGTATCCCTGGCTGTCCTGGAACTCACTCTGTAGACCAGGCTGGCCTGAGAAATCCACCTGCCTCTGCCTCCCAAGTGCTGGGATTAAAGGCATGCGCCACCACTGCGGGCTCTATTTTATTTTTAATGTGATATCCTGTTATGTTACGGAATTTAATTGTCTATGCCCCTCCAGTTTTAGGGCAGTTCTGTAGACTTAGTACCCCTTAATCCCGCAACTAAAATTGTAAAGTATACTGTTTGTATCCTTTTTTGGGGTGATGGTAACAATCCAGTATATGTGTTCATGTCTTACTTGCAGCCCATCAATATCCTATTTATAGTACACATGCACGAGTGGTATATATAAAATAAAATAGATTTAGTCTGGTATACCACTCAGCCTGTTAGGACTCATTTTTTGGAGAGTGATTACCATTCTGACTTTCAATAATAAGAGTCAGAGATGTTATAAAACTAAATACTCCTCTATCTGAGATCAGCTACTGTATTCAGTTTTTTAAATACATGAAGTAATCGAAGAGTTTTAAAATGGTTTTCTTAAGTTCATCTAAAGCCAGAATTAGTCAGGAGTCTCTGGCTCCTAGGTCAAAGTTCTACTTTTATTGGCAGATGTTCTACCATATTTGTTTAGAAGAATTAGCTACACTTACTTTTCAGTACCAAATCACTTTTATGGAATTATATATATATTTATACTATTAGTAAAAGATAATCCTTATAAGATAGCACAGGATTTTATTCTTTTGAATAAAAGATGTGAAATAAATTGTATTAAGTAGAAATACTATTATTTTTCTCAATTTCTTTTTCCAAACATGAAATGATTGAAATACTTGAAGATACTTTATTCCTTCTTAATAAAGTGACTTATTAATAAGTACACATCAAATTTCTTATGTTTTCTCTTAATATCAAAATACTAGCTATAGTTTCTTGATCTCAGTTATCTCTAACAACTAAATTAACTGAATAGTAATTTGGGAAGATTATAAGTATTGGGCCTATCTAAATGAAAGTTTTTTTTTTTTTTTTAAAATACTGCTTTTTGAAAGAGGCTTAAATATACATTACTTATTTCTAGGTTTTACCTGAAGCCACAGAATAAATCAGTGGATCATATTTTCAGTGGTTTAGGAAACAAAAGAACGTAGGATTATTGAAATGGAATAAAGGATGCACTATTCATATTTTCAGAAGTTGTTGCTCTCCTGACTTTCGTCTTGAGCCAGAGGGAGTTAAAAAGGAGCAGGCCATTTATCTTTCTAAGGCCTTGTTAATCATATTAAAGTGCTACTGCCTTCTTTTTACAGAGGATTATGTTGCTCATATGTGATACTTCTTGAGCATTGATTGATACTGTATAAAGTAAGTAACTTGCCCAGGAAATTTGTAGGAGAAAGGATGATGGAATCCGGTTATACCATTTTCTGTTAACATGGCTAAGCCTTTAAAAAAATATTATCTGGGGATATTCTATTTTATTTTTTATTTATTTATCTTTTAAATATTTATTTTATGTATATGAGCACACTGTAGCTGTCCTCAAACACACCAGAAGAGGGCATAGGATCCCATTACAGATGGTTGTGAGCCAACGTGTGGTTGCTGGGAATTGAACTCAGGATCGCTGAAAGAGCAGTCAATGTTCTTAACCACTGAGCCATCTTTCCAGCCTGTTTTATTTTATTTTTGTTTATTTATTTTGAGACAAAGGTTCTTCAGTCCATGTTAGCTTGGAACTGACTGGGAGAATAAATTTGAACTCCTGATCTTTCTGGTATGTACCTCTTTTGAGGGCTGGGATTGCAGGTGTCTACCTCCTTTACAGCTGCATTTACAATATATGAATTTGTTTCAGATTTGATAACTCCATTTCTATAAGCTTAGGTTGTTTTGTTTCTTAAACCACTGAAGTTCTGAAGCACTTATTACTTCTATGGCTTCAAGTAAAACCTAGAAATACGTAACATACATTTAACATGAACAGTAGCTCTTAATTGTTAGTGATAAGTTATTTGGAAAGCTGAATTCCTTGTCATTTGCCTTACTTGAACTGTTTATTAATTAAATGAATTGCAAGTGAATGAAATTATAAGAATGATGGGAAAGGGCAGGCTTTAGGGGCTATAGTACCATATTTTATGTGTTTTTTGTTTTGTTATTTTCTTTTTTTTAATAAAAGAGATGGCTAGTCACTTCAAACTTCTAATGGACTTTCTCCCTGATATGAGAAAGTAGTCTTAGAGATGCTATTGTGGTTTAAACCATGGCTATAATTCATTTAATTTTATAATCTGTGATGTAATATAAATGCTGATACGTCTAGTTAAATATAGAAGATAGGAACAATATAGAGGAAAATATAACAAACCAGCCATGTAATGTACCATTTAGTATGAACAAACTTTATATTTTGTTATCTCCTTGAACTCTTGTCTTTTCTGAAACTCATTTATTATTTTCCTTAGTTGATACCACTGTAAGAATTTCTTTTCATTATAGTTTCAGCATTCTACCTGTGTCAGATGTGAATCATACTGCTGTTTTTTGGAAAGTAAAAGATGAAATGCATAGTCCCCTTTAAAAAAAAAAATCCTAGTGTATCATAAGGGGAAGTAGAGTATCCCTAATTTATTAGTATTTACCCCTTAAGATTTCTATTATAATGCCCCACTGTGTAGATATATTTGCTAAGCACACAATATGCCAAAAATAAAGATAATTAATATTTGCCTTTGTTAAGTGTGTTTTTGTTTGGTAATTTAAAATGTTTTTTGAGTACGTGTTGTATAGTATGTGTACTAGTAGATAAATCTTATTTCAGATACTCATTAGAGAATGTGTTTTTGTCCTCGCTTTTGAAGTGAGCTTACTGCAATCATGTGTTACTGTATTATGTTTTACTGATAGAAAATACATTAAGAAAATCCAAATCCTTAGTTTCAAAGAAATGAAATTTCTCCACTCATAGATACTGCTCCATTCTCCATCCTCTCGGTTACTGTTTCTCACTTGACTCTATGATATTGTACAGAATTGTAGATTGGAGATGGAGTAAGAGCTTAAAGAAAAGTTTAGGAACTTAAAGGAGGAATTTACTTTCCTCCACAGATTGGACTGTATAATTTTAAAATAAGAATCCTTAAGCATAGTAGGAGAACTGAGCTAATTTTAGTCTTTTATCTGTACTTCACATTATGTATAATTACTGGCTGGTACATTATGTTTCATGTTACTTTAAAAATGAAAGGTTTTTTTTTTTTTTTTTTTTTTTTGGTCTGATTTTACTTTGTATGGATCATCTTCCTACCCCATTCTGAAAATTTCTCTTACTCCATCTTTTTTAGTTAAATGAAACACAGGAAAGAGGTGAACTTAAAAATAGATATATCTTTTGCAGTAGAATATGCACATAACTTAACCAATTGAAATTAGATGTCTATTCCTATACTGAAGAGTCTGGGGAAACAGTAAATGTTTATTTATGTACACATTTTGTATTCTGTATCCTTTGTCTTTTCCCTTTTTCTATCTTTCTCTCCTCATTTTTTTCCCTCTCTCCATCCTCTTGTCTCCCAGTTCTTTCCTCTCTTGCTGTTCTCTCTCCTTCACCCTTTTTCTTTCCCTTCTGCAGGGACAGGCATTTGTAAGTGTTGAATGAATGAACTACTTCTTTCTAGATTGTTCAAGTCTGGGTTAGGATATCTGCTGTAGGCTCTTGAAATATGTATGTGTGATAATACATAATTCTCTAGGCTTGAGAATTTAAAGGTAAGCAGCAATACTAGATTAGCCTGGACAATTAACAAAGACCTTCTGAAGGTCTTTTAGAAATTGGTACTGATTCCTTTTTTTAGTGGTCAAGATATAATAGCTTAATTATTTAGACACCTATTCTGTGCTTAAAATTATCATGTTATAATAATAGTGTTTTTTCCCCCCTTGGCCTAAAACCCAGGGCATGTTTCTTCAAGTTCTTTAGTCCTTTATATTTTATATTAATCTTTTGGATTATTATTATTATTATCATTATATGTTGTATGATGTGTATTTGGGCATAAGAGTGCCATGCTATGATGTGTGTGGAGGTCAGAGGATAGTTAGGTAGGTTAAGTTCTCTCAATTTTTAACTTTAATCCCACAGATTTTTTTTTTTCCCAAGTGTCAGGCTTGTATGGCATTATCCTACTCACAGAGCTAATCTCAGTAGCCTTACATTTTTAATCTTATTAGGATATTCTTCATAAATTGGGAAGATTGTATCATGGAATTCTCCATAGTCTCAGGGTGTTGTTTTTAGCTTAGATTTTGTATATTCAGATTATTTTCTTATTAAAACATGTTATAAAATATTTAAAGCATTTAATAATACATCAGTAATCTACCTACCACCCAGGAATATAAATGATGCCAGTTTTGATTTTCTATTGGTTCATGTTGACAAGGACTTTGAAACCATCTTATTCAAATTTTTTATTTTTATTTTATTTTTTATGGCTGATTATTTGTCCAGTCATCAGTATAGGGACTTTGGTATGCTTTCAGTTTGGGTTGTTATAGTATTTTGTGCATGTACATGTGTGTTGTACGTGCAAGCGGGTGTGTGTGTGTGTGTGTGTGTGTGTGCGCGCGCACATATATATATAATGTATATCTTTATATATACATAGATAAATGTATCTATGTATCTATGGGTTTAACTTTTGTTGTGAATATACACCATTCTTTTGATTATATATCTAGGTGTGAGTTGGCTGGAACATATGGTAACTATTTAAAACTAGAGGCATTTTTAAACTTTGTTCAAAGTGGCCATATATGTATATTTTTTGAAATAATTTTACTAGTGATGTGGGAAGATTCTGATTTTTCTCATTGTTAGTATTATCATTCTCAGTCCTTTTAATTGTCATTGTTTATTTTGGGTGCTCTAAAGTTTTGGGAAGAGTAGTTTGTTTGTTTGTTTGTTTGTTTGTTTTTTTGGTTTTTCAAGACAGGGTTTCTCTGTGTATCCCTGGCTGTCCTGGAACTCACTCTGTAGATCAGGCTGGCCTCAAACTCAGAAATCCACCTGCCTCTGTCTCCCAAGCACTGGGATTAAAGGTGTGTGCCTTAAAGAGGTTGAGGCATTTTGTTTGTTTTTTAAATAGGCTTTTATGGATAAAGAAGATGGAAATTGCAGAGCACAGGAAAACATTTCTAGTGGAATGTCCTGAGAAGCAAAATTATTAAGACCAGAAATAGAGATTTCTAATATATGATAGAGTACAACAACCTAGGGAGATTCATAGATTCATATATGTCATCATATATGGGTTTGGATAATTGGATGTGACCATATGAAAAGGACTTCAGTTAATAAGTAAAAAAATAGTTTGAAATTTATGTTATCAGCATTGAGAAGACATAGGGATTTTTTTAATATGAGAGAGATATGATCAAGTTCTAATTTCTAGGAGGATAGTTCTGTCAAAACTATGTAAGAGAGAAACTAGGTAAAATAACAAGGCTCTATATCACAACAATCTTAGTAACCATGTGGGGGAAACAAGCAATGGATTCTTTCTTTAAAGATGAAATATTACAAAAAAAATTTTTAAAGATAATATTTCCAGGCCTTACTTTGAGCTAGAATGGTTAAGGAAATGGACATGGATAGTCTTTTGAAACAGATTGAAGTTTCTTAGCCTTGCATTTATATAGCCACCCAAGTTTTTTCTTCTGTGAGCTGTTTTTTTTTTTTTT
>JADRCC010504385.1:0-16523 GCA_019843855.1 Hylomyscus alleni
TTTTTTTTTCTGACCACCAAATACAACTCAGTTTTTATGTGGTAGAAACAGCATGCATATTCACTGTATGTAAGAAAATGGATCGACGGTGGTGTTCATTAGATTCAAAAAGCCCATACATCTGCATGTGCACATTTACATACACAGGTACTGTTTGTAGCCTAAATACAGGGGTATCCCAGCTGGATATTTAAACCAAAGTAAGATATGAACTTACCAACCCTTTATAAATGATATTTTGCAGGGCTTAAAATGACAGGAGAAAACTCTTTTTTCTTCCATAGACTAAAGAAACATCTTGTCTATACATAGGAAAAACTATAGCATGAAACATTTACCATCAAGAACACAGGACTTACACGAGACAGACGCTCATGAATATAACTATCAAACGTGGTTGAATGTTTACGTCCACATTACTTTCTGGTTACGAGTTCATGAGGTTCAATTCAGCTAACGTGAGAGTCAACAGTATTAGTTGGTAAAGTCCATTATCTGTATGGGCTGGTAGCGCCCCCCCCCCCCCAAAAAAAAGGCTCATGTGACTCAAAAATTACTTCCTAGAACAATATCCAACAACTATCTCTGAGGAGCAGAAATCGTGATTGGCAACCAAGACAGCCAATGAGAACGTACCTCCTGTCTGGTGGGTGGGACATGTGGCCCATGTCCTCGGGACAATCCTGTAACATGGGCTGGAGTTCTTCCTGGGGAGAAGGGGTGAGGGTGGCTGTGGATTGGTGGCTGTAGGACACAGCAGCTGGAGAAGAAGCTGCCCCCCGGACAGGGGGGGTGGGGCCTCTTTCATCTTCCTCTTCTTCTAATTCATCCTGTTGCAAATACATCCGTGCAGGTGGCACAGGACAAGGCATTTCTTGATCATAGCTACAACAGATTACAAGAATGTGCAGTAAACGATTTGTATTAGAGAGTGGGAGGGCTGGCACAGAATTGCTTTTTTAGATCTGTTCTAGGACTTTAAATTAAAGAGTTATTGTTAGAAAACAGCTTATTGTTAGAAGTTATCAGAGCACACAACAGCCTTGTAAAGAGGCTGAGGGGGTCTCACGGTGGGAAATAGCTTTGCAGAGTTCTTTTAGTGCATCTCCAATGCACTTGGGGGATTCTAGCTCTGCCACTCCAGAGGACCTTTGGAAAAAGATGGAAAATGAACTGCAAATGGCCCAAGGTCATGTCACAAGCTAGGGGAAATCCTTTCAAAGGGACATAAACTGGAACTCAGCTGATCCAGTCCAGCTCCAGTTAGTATCCTCTGACACGGTGAGAAGTGCTGTTTCTTTACATTCTTCGTGAATGTAAAACACAATGGCCTTGAAAATCAGATGCCTTTTTTCTAGATAGAAAGCTGCTGTGGGTAACAAGCCAGGGAAGGCAAGCTCTTTCTCCTGTTGCCTTCGGGTATCTTCATTCATTACAGAGACAGATTAGACAAATTAGGTACTTCCTTTTCTTCCTCCCTCTTCCTTTATTTTTCCTTCTTTTACTTCAGAGAGACAACGGGTTTTGCTTTGTAGACCAGGTTAGCCTCCGTCTCACAATCTGGCCCTAGCCTTCTGACTGCTGGGATCACAGGCCCGCACCACCCTAGCTGCCTGTGGTAGCCCTTCCTTTATTCATATTCTACCAACTGCTTTGTTATTCTCGATCAGAGGAGCTGATGTTTAAATACTGTGCTTGTTTGTGTGTTCTTTCATTTTTAAAATTCTAATAAGTTATCCTTTGTCCCTCTTGTCTATGTTTCCTTCATTCTCAAGAAGCACAGTAACATGTTCTCATATCTAGGCTAAGGAGTCTTAGAGAGTATTCTTAGTGTTTTCTTTCTCCAGCATCAAACCACTCCCCAGTTCATCCCTATCCTGTGTGTGAAAACTCGTCTGCTGTATGTGCCACGGGGTTAGCCTTCCAATTCACCTCTCTGCTTCTGATATCTCCTTTTTTCCATGCCTTCAAGTTGCTCCAAATTTGTAAAACTAATCCTACACCAGTCACAGATCATTCATTTACTCCAAAGCAATAAATGGTCCTTTAATTGCTTAAACAATAAAAAATAAAAATGCCAAGGCAAGACACTGAGTAGCTGTACAATCTGGTTTACATCTGCCTTCCCAGCTTGCTCTCAGTCCACCCATGTGTGTCCTGTTAAGCTCTCTGGGAGTCCGCATCTCTGTGTGGTCCCAGTATCCGTAAACCCGTTCCTTATTCAGAAACTTCTCATGTGTCAAGGTTAAGAACAATTGCCACTTGATCAGGAAGCCTTCATTCTCCCCATTCAGGATTCTCCTCTTTGGGGTGCCAGTGGGGTGCCCAAAGGTTTTTGCTTTGTTTTTCCTTTGTTCATATTAACTTCAGTGTGTGTGTGTGTGTGTGTGTGTGTGTGTGTGTGTGTGTGTATGTGTGTGTGTCTGCACACATGCTAAGCAGTAACTACTGTATCAAAATAGCTGAGACAACAAACTTTTAAAAAACAACAGCTGTACGGATCTTTGTTACTTGCACATTCTGTGCCTGTAAATTTATTGACTCAGTAAAATTTACACGCAACCACAAAACAGGACTTGGTGACATTTTCATGGTCATTCCCACATCTGCAAAGGTCAAAATCTAGCCACCTGTCATGCATGTTTCCGGCTGAGATTAAAAAAAATAAATAAAAATAAAAAGACCTACTTTTAGGGGTTTAGGTTTATTCGCTCAGCAATCATCTTTCTATCAGTGTTCATAGTTCTAAGCGTCTTTCTTAATTCTTTTCTTTTGACCTTTGCATAATGTTGGTGACTTTCCTGTTTACTGTGACACTCCCAGGAAGAGCTGCAGTACTGCTAAACTAAGGAAGGCAGCCATGGGCCTTCTGCCCCTTCGAGGTGAATGGGCTCAGACATGATCTAGTGCTGTTGGCTGTGAGCTCCACATCAGGGAAGAAGAACAGATGTTAACTAAGGTATTTTGAACAAAACACCCATTAAATAAGAGCATGCACTGACAAACATCCCTGAGGTGGAGGTTTTTCGGAACTCTTTGAGACTTCCCTCTAGGCATGCGCACTCAGTAACTGAGCCTCGTCAGCGTTACAGCCAGGGAGAGTGAGAACTGCTTAGAAACATTTTCTGTAGAAGAACTTTACATACAACACATTCTGAAAACGCAAAGCTGAAGACTTACTGAGGGGCAGAATTGAAACTGCTAAAGCTGTTAAACTGTTAAAATGTTGGTGGATAATACATTAATCAAGTTTTCTTTCTTTTCTTTCTAGTTACTGAAAGAAACTTTCTGGCTGGGTTAGAAGAGATCTCCTTCCATGGGACTGCTGACACAGTTTTTTATTTCGTCTGGTGTACCACGTCCAGGGACAAACATTGGGAATGAAAACAACAAAAATTTACTTCCTAAATTTTACCATGTGGTTTATTCATACTCGTGAAATGCTCTGAGAATCAGTTCTGCAGGGCTTCAATTTCTAAACAAACTGTTTCTTAGCATGATGCAATGATATCTAAGGAAGAGTGTTTTCCGGTATACCATGAATTGTATAGGTCGATGCAATTGTTTTAGGAAAACGTGATAAGGACGTTCTAACCCAGCATTGTTTAATGGCAGGAATGTGTTCTGAGGAATCCATTGTTAGAGAACTTTGTCATTTCATGGACAGCCCAGAGAACACTGTCACAAACCTGGATGGCCTTGTCCACTCTCTGAGCTATAGAGGCAGTTATTATACTCAAAGTAACAGATTAAAGAAACAGTGCAAAAATATTTGTGTTTTCAGGGACATTGAAGATATGAAAGGCACAAGAAAACCACTATTGGATAGGACTTTTCTGTTCCATTATAATTTTATAGAATTCATATCACATAATATGCTACAATGCTGATACTAGTGGATTTATGAATATATTTAAAATATGAAATCCTATATATATATATGACTCTGTATTTGAGTTTATATGTATATAACACTTTTGTTGTTGTTGTTGTTGTTGTTAATCCCAAATGCTGGGATTAAAGACATGCACCACCACCAACCAGCTATTATACATACTGTTTTTAATATGTGTATACACGTGTACACATACATGACTAATTAGGTACATTCATGTGTATACATATAATGTATGCATTAGAGAAGCTTTCTTAATTCATATTTGAGACAGCCCTAGGGAGAACTTATATGTGTGTGCATGAAAAACGTGTGCATATATACTGTGTGCACCTAATTTTCAAGTTCTAAGGAAGTGTCCTTGACCTTAATTCCTGTTTTAGATTTCCCTAAGGAGGGCTGTTGAGCCCCGCTGTCTGATTTAGAGACCCGGGTTTATGAACCCAAGGAATCAGTCCCCTTTGGGCATGCAGGCGAACCCCAACTTGTCCCCTCCGAAGCATGCATATCGCTCCTGGCACTGTGGTAATGCCCTTACCTTTCATCCACGGACATGCTGTATTCTTCACTGTTGCTATGTGGGGGAGGGTGTGCTGGGGGCGGGGGCAGCAAGTCTGCCCAGTTCATGCCACCCTGCTTGGGTGCCTTTGGGGTCCGGGCCCCTTTCTTATGGCCTTGACTTCCTAGAGAAGAAATAAAACAGAATATCTTTTGTTTCTGACCTTTATATTTTATTTTCCATTATTAAAGAGTTTAATATATTCTGCCAGTATCCTACAGTTCACATGCACATACGTGTGTGTGAACTTTTCTTCATTAGACAGGACTTGATACAAGAGAAAAGGCCAGATACTACCAAGTTCAATGCCAAGTGCATAGCCCGGCATGAAATATAAGCTTCAATGGATTTTTACAAGTCATATCATTAATAGTGATCTTCCTACAGCAATTAATTGCATTATGGATTATCATCTGAAACAAATGAGCTGTGGACATATTTTCTGGAATGCCTTTCTATTATTTAATTGCTGAATCCTACAATACAATGCGATGCAGATACGATCTATTAGTGTTCTACTGTTGCATTAAATCACTGAATATATACAATTTGTACTTGTCCACTGAAATGTTTCAGGCACAATGAAATTTCTCATTTTCTTGAGGAAGAGAGGTAGGGGTAAGGAAATTGCCAGAAGAACTAATATATTTAATGACAAAGGAAGGAGAAAAGTACATTAAAAATAATGGAAAGAAATATTTTAACCAGTTTATATAAAATTATGGCTTATAATAATAAAAAAGATGATATTCCTGAACATATTTAGTGCTATGAAGTAGCCCAATTTTTCAATTACTATGGTGTTTTTGATTTTAGAACTGACTCATCCTTCAAACATTGGTAGCTGGTATGTACACTAATTTCTAGGGAGTTTTAAGTCAAAAGATATTGTGTAATTAAACACTCCCACTTAACATATTTCAGGTCCATATGTACATTATGAACACAGAGTCTGTAATTGTTTTTTTCTCATATGAGCCCCCAAAATCCCAGAATTGCTTTAATGTTTCTTTATGACTCTGAAACAAGTCCCATGGGAGACGAAGCAGGCTTTAGCTCATTCAATGAGCCTTTAAAATGTTTTTAAATCACTTGGGACTTTTCGGTCACAGGAGCTGTTTGTCATGCCAGTTGTTCTTGGGCTGGTCTGCTATTGCATCACAATGTGGGCTGAAGGGCAAGCTGTCTGTCAGTCCCAGTGTCTCCATGCTCTCACACATCCTCAGCTGCTTGTACTAGGAGGACTGTGGGGCATGTGTCATGAAGGTAACACTGGCCCATGCCTTCCTCTTTGTTTCCTCTTATACATCTTCCCCAGGAACAGCATCTTCCCCATGATGCTGCACACTGCAGCCTCTCCTGAATTTCATTCGTGTGCTTTGTTTTCAGCCACCAGTCATCAGATGTCTCGTCTTTAGTATCCTCTTATCATCCATGGACTACCCAGTGATGACAGAAGTACCAAGATCAGACATCTAGAGTGAGGGATGTAGATGCCAATGGAGACTCGATCACCTAAGAACCCCTTTGAAGCACAGGCTAGGGAATATCACATCGTCGTGCCTCTGTTAAGGGCAGATAGGAAACTGCAGATGTGAGCATCATTAGAGAAGAGGGCAGAGCCCATCAGCACAAAGAACCTAGCAACAACTCCTGCAGTTGCCAGGAGGCTCTGCTCTTCCCTGTCCTGGAGAAACATGCTCCACTTAAGATCAATCGCTCTGTTCTCATTGTGGTGTGACTTGCCACATGTTAGTTCTAATAATGAACTGCCTTTAATTAAAAAAAAAACAGGACTTAAGTACCAGCAAACTCCCATCTGCAGCGCCTATCAGGAAAACAGCTGGCAGCCACACACCGACCCACAGGAGAGCCTCCCTGTGGCTTCTGAGGCAGGACAGGATGATCCTGGGAGGACACTTTATGAGCGTTCCAGCGAGAACTGGGAGAGCTCGGAGAGAATGTGCACTCAGATGGGTCTCTGCCATCCCTCAACCTCAGGCTTTCTTCTCCTCGAGCGCACATAGCAAATTTATCACATATGTACTGTTTGGAGCTGTATTTTGACTAAGGGAAGGAAAAGAACTTTAACTGCCTTGAAAAATTATTTTGTCCTTTTGACTTTGCTAAATCTCAGTATCAAAGAAGGAAACAGAATGCTTGATATTTGATGCCAAGTAGGATAGGAAGTTGCTTATTGGGTGTATGGTGCTTTAGCCTGCAGACCAGACCTGTGTCGGGGACTCCTATGATACAAGGTGATGATTCCAGTCACTTTGGTACACAGCCGATTAGCACTCTGCTCCTGCTCCTGCTTCTCTCTCTCTCTCTCTCTCTCTCTCTCTAAATTAGATACTTTCTTTACTTACATTTCAAGTGTTATCCCCTTTCTTGGTTCCCCCCCCTCCTAGAAACCCACTCCCTTCATTATCTCTTTTGAAGAGAAAGGCCGACACTGTCTTGTGTGTTTTTTACTTACCGGATGTACTACTTCCCCGATCTGAACTGTTGTAAGATCCTCCTGTATTCTGGTCATAGGATTGGTTGTACGGGATGGTTGGAGGGATCGTGTCATTTGCCCGATAATCTAGACATTCGGGGAAAAAAAAAGTTTATTTCCTCACAGTTATTTCACGTTTGTTTGGTTTATATTTCTGAGTAGTAGAAGAAAGTAGCTGGATTATCTACTCGCCTGGTTTTTGGTTTTTCTCTTCAGATTAACATGATAGAAAAAAAGCTTCTAGCTGAAGTGCATACACACATAGATGCATGTATGCATTTTTAAATATAATAACAGGGACCGTGGGCACAACTTCATAGTAGTGCTTGTTTCACAAGTGTTAGGACTTGGACTCAGTTGAATGCCCAGCATGGTATCATATTCTTGTTCATTCTCTCTCTCCCTCTCTCTCTCTCCCCCTCCCTCCCCCCCGTCCAGTGGAGAGGTATTGTTATAAACCAAGACAGATGCCAGCTGCACCTAGACCTAGCCCTCAGTTTATTATCTCTTAGGCTGTCTCTTTGCTTAAGTATGCATCAAGGCTGAGCTTTACAACCTTTATTCAAATGGTAACATACTTAGTAGATTAGCTACCTATATAACTTTAACTATATACTAAGAGAACTGAAACTTGTCTACAACATCGTATCTATTAAAACCATGTCCCCAATAAAAAAAAAAAAAAAACACAGTGCCTTGATCTGCCCCAGAGATGTTTCTGCTAACTCGGGCAGAGGTGAAAATGCAAAAGAAAAGATGACCAAGGCTAAGAAGGCAGCACTAATCTGTCAGTCCATTTGTATGCCAGAGTCTTTATTATTTATATTTTCATGTATTCAATGTGCTTCCAAGCAGCAAAAATGAGCAGAGGTTCTGAACTCTGTACAGAGTTCCAGACCTTTCCACTGCTCAGAGTGAAAGCACCCTAAGTGGCCGAATAAGATGACGGGAGTTTGACCCGCCACAGGGAAGCCATGACCATAGAAACTCCCCCATCCTTCTGTGTCAGCCTTTGTCATGAACTTATACAGGAGTCTTAATGAATTTCATTAAACTGGGTTATTATATCAATCAAGTGCTTCCTTAAACTTGGGAAAAGGTTAGATGACTTTATTATGAAATTAAAACATATAACATGGATTTAATCAAATGAAATGCTCAAATTACCCTTTGCTAATCTCGAGTTGTACTTCTCAAGGAAATAAATCCTTGTGTGTAATTACTTACAGTAAAATGTGCCTTTTACTTGTGTACTCACACAACATTGCCATATCTATTCAAATTAGAGCAATCTTGCTTTGCCTAGCGGTATAACTTTGCAAATCATGTTATTGTAGCAAGAGCCTGGAGAACTGAAAAGGAAAGAAATACCTATCTCTTTCAACCCACACATTACAATACAGAGACATTCCCCTCAGGCCATACAATACCATTCTGCTGCTTCAAGTTAATATTAAACTCAATTTATTTTAGGTTCTATACTGACAGACTTCTATCAGGTCAACCACAGAAATTTAGGTTCCAGAATTATACATTATAGCAGTTATATGAACCACAGGAGGTGATACAAGAAATTGAACCACTTCTCCAGTTCAAGTTTAATTTAATTATTTTTTCTTCAGTTTGATATAAAAATGCCATTCGTTTATATGACCATGTAGAAGCAATTATCTTCCATCCTCAAGTGGAAAGGATGGAATAGTCTATTTATTGAGAATGTGAGGTATTGTGATAGCTGTACATCTGCCTTATGAATAAAAGATTGCATGTCCTGGGCAATCCTTCACCTACTATTAAATTTAAATTAATCTCAAGACCATTTGAAAATACTTATATATTATTATAAAATCAATTTTCTGTGGTCATTGTTGTGCTAATTACCTCTTTGCCACTGGAAAGTTTGAAGCCAAAGAAACAAGAATAATTTCTGTAATCAAAAGAAGGATTTGACTTGGTAGTCACAGACCAGCTTTCCCAGTTAGCGCTGTTGGGTCTGGGAATCACTACAGGAAGGGGTGGGAACAAATGCAAAAAACCCTTCACCTTTGTTCAGCTTGTTTTGCTCCATGATGTTATACTGAATTGGCGCCACTTCCTGTTTCTGCTGCCCCGGTGGCTTCCAGTGCTTCTCGCTGGAGTCTCCGCCACCGCCACCGTTATTCATATTGTTGCTGCGGTTTGCCTGGATGAGCTGAGTTGTGGCGTAGGGAGTGGGCTGCCCTGATGGATTGACAAAACGCCCGTCCTTCAGATTTGGGCTATTGAAGGTTTTCATCTCATTGATTTTGTTACTAAGGTCCACATCACCATAAACGGTTGACTCAGGGAGCATCAGATTTGTTTGTTTGTTATCCAGTTGGTTGTTATAATTTGCTATACAATCAGCTATGTGCAACGAAGAGGAAAAGGAAAAAGTCATTCTGCATGGTTATTCGTCTTCAGTTGTCCTCTCTAAGCTTTCTGAGTTATAATGACATTGGCCTATAAAGGACGGGTGTGCCTAAGACTTACAGAAGGGGTGGACTGGTCAGTCACATGGGCTTTCAAAGGAACCCAAAATTTAAGGAGGTAAAAATAGTCATAAATTTTCATGTAGGAACAAAATAATTTTCGACCTCAGTCGGTGTTATTATGATCCCGTTTAAAGCAGCCTTTCTTAACGCCATCGCAAAGAATTCAAACAAATCACATTTCCTGGTCTCAGGTTATGAACCTAATTGAAGCTACTAGTTAGAGCTATTGAAGCACTTGAACTAAGCTAGTAACTCGAGGAATCAGACCAGGGGTGAAAACGATGTCTAGCTACATATCAACAACCTGAGATTTCAATATTTTATAAAACGCTTCTAGTCAGAGCTAAGAGAATAGGGAAAAGTAACAGTAAGAACTACTCTGGAGGATTTTACTGGTTCATTACTCGGTTGTACAGGATAACCATTATCAGAGAAAGATGCTACATAGCCATCACTCATGTTTTCATAATGACACCCCACGGAGTCTAAAATGATAATGATGGTGACAAAACGAATCATGGTGACCAGGGTCATTTAATCAAATAAGGATAGAAATAATATCTGAAATTTCTAATATCTCACTCTGTTCATTGAGATAATTAGGAACCAAATAACATACACAGAGCTGTATTTAAAGTTCAAATTATTAAAACAGCAGGAAGAACTAAAGTTATATTTTAAGTTAAAAGATTTTAAATGGAAAAGTTACTAGAGGAATAACATTATTTTATTCATGTTGCTCAAAAGTGGCACCAACATTAACAGGTTTCTTAGAGAAGTAGCTTTCAAAGGGACATCTTTAAACGTGATAAACTGACATGCTTGCTACTTATGAGGCAACCAAGAACATCATCGTAAGAACTTCAATTTCCCTATCTTAATGAATTCAACCACTCTGCACTTCTGTTAAATACCACGGACCATAGTTTAGTTCATCTGGCCTATAGTAACTCTATCTGTAATTTCTAGGCCTTAGGTTCTGCTCAGTAGCGAGTAAGAAGAACAACAAAAGCAATGTAGTTTTGCAAACCTCATCTTGATTTGGCAATCTTTCTATAAGAGTTTTATGAAATAAGTTATTTCTAATCTTGGCCCCCTTCTATCCTATACTGGCAATTTAATGGCCACATGGGTCATATCTAAATTCTGATCTAAAAAATTAGTATACTCTTATCAAAACGTTCTTACTATAGGTAATTATCACTGTTGTTGATACTGAAAAATCTGTTTGCTTTTTTTAAAGTCATTAAATAGTCATAATAATTAGAATAATAAATACTATGACTTTTTTGTAATTTTATTTTCATTTATTCTAGAATTTATATGTTCTGTTCAGGGATGAGAAAGATATTTGAGCAGGCTAGTTAGTTACATATTTATGATTTCCTAAGATTGTTGACCGGTCTCGTCCTCATTCAGGAAGGACACATGACTTTTTCTGGCTAACTCCTGGTAAGGCTGATGTGTTTTTGGCTCTAGTCGTGCCCCTAACCTGGGCGACTGTAGGTTGTCAGGTTGCTGTCGCTGTTGCCATTGCTGGCTGTGCAGCAGTTGATGGAGCAGTCGTTGTGATTGTTGCCTGTGTTGGGCCACGTGTCTGCCAGCCACGGCTGTGTGGCAGGCTCACTAATGTTGAGGAGTCCCGGCCTAAAGGAAAACAATACAAAAAAAGGAATGAAAAACAATTCTTATTCGGAATTCCAGCAAGTATTTCATTTGATTAACCTCACCATAATCTGGCGAGCTATAGCAAATGATACTGTGGTGTATTCTACTCTACAGACAGGCAATTGTAATCTAATGTTCTAAGGAAGTATTTCTGTGGACAGATCCATTACTCTGTGCCTAATGGAGCTGTGTTTCAGAGTTCAAATCTTTACTGTCTGCACTTTTTTTGTCATGGTGTTTAGAAAACAAACAACACAGAATTTGAAGTTATCAGAGAGCATTTCTGAGTCTTGTAAGGTAGGACTACCTGCCTGACCTCATTTTTGATCCATTAAAATTGCTTCATTATAAAATAGAACGTGTGTATTCACTACACAAAGAGGTCCTTCTCATAAAGCATACTTGCATATTTTTCTTCAAAGCCATTTTGCTTTCAGAGAGAGCTCTACGGCATCTTGCAGAGCAGTGCATCAGTATGCTGTTCTGTAAGCTTGTCAGCTCGTGGGGATAATGTAAAAAGGCCCGAAGGCCTGCGTAGTGGAGAGCTAATGAATAAAATTTGATGAAACAAAGATGTTGACTGTAGTGGGTTTGGCTTAATGCATCTGAGGTATAGAATAGTAAACTCTTTAAGTAAGGATAGATGATAGAGTAATTTATCTAAATTGACAAAATTGATGGACTGGACGTTATAAGTGTATATCATACCTTATAATTTGCATAATTGCTATAATTGTGTTCAATTTATATCTGAGAGAAAAGAGCCTTTTTAATTGGACCAAAAGGGGGAAATGTAGTGGTTTTGGCCTAATGCTGCATGCATTATAATGTTAATTTTGGTCCCCAAAACTGCTTACAGGGGTGTCTGCACATAAGGCACCGAGGACTCTGCCCTCATTGATTGTGATTGGTGAACAAAGTTGCTGGCAGTCAAAGGCTGTGCAAGATAGACAGAGGTGGGACTGATAGAATTCCCGGGCTTGGGACAGAAAGGAAGGAGGAAGAAGGAGATCCACTATGCCAGGAGAAAGAGAAGGTGGGGAGTCGCCATGTCAGAGAAGAGTAGGGGTCAGGGAGGTATGTAGGATCAGGAGGGTGTGGCCCAGAGGGCTGCCCAACGTGTCCAGGGCAGCCAAAGTGGAATATAGAATATAGTAAATGATAACTCGGGATTATCGGCCCAAGGTGGATTAACCAGGTGGAGGTTAGGAAGTAGCCTACTGCATTGATTAAGGCATATCAAAATATAAAGGTTGTGTATGTGTGTGTGTCTTTCATTCATTAACGCAAAGTATTGGGGTGGGTAGTGAAACTGCCCGCTGCCGTTATTAATTGATAAGTTTTACACCAGTTGACTAAAAGAAATCTTAGTGACCCTCCTCCCCTCCATAACTAGTGTTAAGCTACTTTCTCTTTGTGGAGGCGGAGTGCATGTGTAGTAATGAATGGGTGCCCTAGACCACGGGTGGCAGGGAATCAATCTGTGCTCTACATGCTTTTCGACTCCACTTGGTAAGGTAGCATGGAAAGGAAGGGCATGTGATTTGCTGTGCTTTACCCACCATAGAACAGACGGGCACCACGGACCTATTCCACGAGTCTGTTTTCATTGCTAAAGCCCAACAAGTGTACTTCTCACTCAGCTGGGGACTAGATGTTTACTCGGTTAACGAGTATTTACTCCTTGTTTATAAGGTGTGAGGCGCTGTTCTGAGTTCTTGAAAGGCAGTCATGCAATTTCATCATTGCAGTTTGACACAGGGTGCAGGCTGCTACCATCCACATTTTAGAGGAGAGGAAACTGGGACATGGGAGGGAGGCTAGGGAGCTTGTGTGCGCAATGAGTAGCAGAGCTGAGATTCACACGTGAGCAATGGCCCCTGTGTTATAAACACACACAGAAACGTGTGGGAATTCCTTGATGTTCCCAAACACTCCGTAGTGGGAATAAGGAAGGAAATGTCCTAGAGTCTCAATAAAGCTGTAAAAACTGGGCTGTTTTATTATTAACACTGTTGATAAAAGCATACTTGAAAAGAGCGATGTTGCTGCACAGGCTATGACGTGGATGTCTGGGGTCAGAACTAGATGTTAGTGGTGGGAAATATGCACTGAATCACCTTTACCTTTCTTATTTTATTTCCCCTGAATATAAACCTGGAGTGTTATCACCGTTGAAGTTATTAAGAATAAAACTTCTGTATTTGGCATTGAAGAGACACTATGGTGCGTATCAAGTATAAGTCAAGGGGAAAAACTACCAGACTGGCTTGAATGTTTCAAAAGGAACAGACAGTGTTTTCAATGCTACTGATTGACTCTGTAAACACTGTAAACACGTTTACAGTGAGTGCTTTGATATCATCAGAAGCTTAACGCTTAAAGCTTTTTATTATCTAGATGGGTGATTTCCAGCAGGAAGGAAGATCTGCAATCACACCTCGGGCTTCTGTTTAGACTTGAGTTTGGAATGAAAAGTATTCTCACGGAGAAGGTAAAACATGACTCTTGTCCCATAACGAAGCTTAAAATGCCAGCTGTGTATGGCAGGCACCGATACAGTTAAGGGTGTCAAACTGTCTTCGGCCACTAGCAATTCTGAGGGCTATGTTTATCCACTTAAATTTATCGAACTAATGCATAAGTTTAGCTGCTCAACAGAAGCAAAGCACATAGCGGCTACTGGCTTAAGCATGCTACAAATAACTTTACATGATTGCATATATTAAGAGGATTCGTTTGAGTCACTACAAACAAACAAAACAGCAAAGAACCTAAATGTGTTCCCAAGATTACATGCCAATCGCCTTTAGTTCTGCACTTTCCCTTACTTCAGATATTCCTATCTCTCACTCCAAGAACACTTATTTGAATTGATAAACCCCAACACAAACACCCCAGAGCCTAGGAGCTGTGGAAAAATTATGCCGAATCCCAGCAGTGAAGGCTGCCAGCCTATCGGCTGTGTCCTGTCTCCACAGCCTGGGTGAATGAGTTTCAAAGCCCTAGGTTCCATCTAAGAGCTGCCAAGGATTTTAAGAGAAGCAAGATGTGGGTTTTATCCACTTCTGTCTGTTCTCCCCTGCCAGGAAATGTGGTATTGGCACATTGACTAGGCAAAGCTGACCTTCGTACACCCTCCCTCAGGTTTCCTTCGCTTTTCCTGGTTCATGTTGTGGTTTGGAATTTAAGTAGGTTTTCTTGGAAGAGGCAACTGGAATGCTTGAGGCATAAGAAGCAAATGGGTAAGAACAGCCATTTAATATTACTACGAGTTGTCTGGATCACCACACACTCTGTCCTTTGCATGTTGGGAGCAGGGCTCTTGGTATAATCACAAGGCTGATTCCTCTTTAAGGGATAACTAAATCTAAAATGTGAGGAACTCTAACAGTTTTTTTTTTAATATAGCCTCTTCTTTATAAAATGAAAAAAAAAAAAGCCCATTTCCAAACAACAAACCTTTAAAACAACCACAGACAAAATGGGGCTTTGGGCATTCATTTATCTCTCAAGCTACTTATCCTTCTCAAAGAATATCAGTCACTGAATCCTGATGTCGTCCAACAAATCAGCTTGATGATGTAATAAAAGTGCATTTACTGTGCTGGGAAGAGAACCCGCTCAGTAAGGTGTTGCACAAGCACGAGGATCCTAGTTCAATGCCCAGAATACACGTAAAAAGTTGGGTGTGAACACTTGCCATCCGGGCTCTGGGGAGGTGGAGACACACTGGGACCCACTGGCCAGCCAGCCTAGCCTACACGGTGAGCAACAGGCATGCTGTTAGCTGTGCATCATCCATGAATGCTGGGAGCACAGCTTAGATCCTCTAAAGCTACAACTTAGTGACATGTGATTTTTCTTTTCTTTTTTTTTTTAATAAGATAGCCAATTTATTCCATGCTTAGTTGAGATAGTTCCAGGGTATGTATTTCAAGATTGCCGAGGGATGGTTACGTAAAAAGTCATATTTAGACTAACCTTATACACTGCACAATGTCATGATCCAGCATACCTAGCAGACTGTGTAATATGGGCTAGCTAACATATGGGCAGCCTAAGATTCTGTGGGGTCCACGGGCCTATCAACAGCAGTTTCTTCAAGAGTGCAGACATGATTAACACACGTCCCAAAGATCATTCTTGGCTAAGCTGGCAGAGAAGTGGCAAGAGTAGTTTTAGTGAAACTAGACAGCCCGTGGTTTCTTTGCAAATGACACTAGTGAGAAAGAAAAGGGCAAGAACTGCTCAATGGATTCAGGGTGTGAGAACATCGGACTTGAAGGTCTTGGTTGCGATATCATTGACCTAGTGATGGGCTAGGTCCATTAGGATCCAGAACCTGAGATGTATAAAGAAACCCAGAGCTGAAGGAATGGACAGAGAGGACTCAGCAGAGACTTTTGGTATGGTACGCTTTCTCTGCCCCACAAAACACAAACATACACATACAGACCTGGGCATTCACAGGCACACACACACACACACACACACACACACACACACACACACACACACATCACGCAGCCATTCCATGGCTAGGAATGACATCTCTTCCCAATGAACTATTTTCCTCATTCTATTTTCCTTTCTCCCCCACCAGGATTAGCAACTGCTGGGACAATATAGTAGGCTTTTAAAAGCATCCATCACCTTAATTATTCATCTTGTCCTTCTCACTATACTGTAAAAGCCAGGGTGCCGATTTTATGTAATGACTGCTACATAGGACAAGTTTATTCTCGCCAATGAATCAATGTTTATAATTGTGTAAAAGTAGAACAAGACAAAGCAACAACTAGCCATCCTGAGCTTTAACTTGAAAATCTGTATTTAACCGTGACTTCTCCAACACTCCCAAACCTTTTGCCATTACACTGGAGAAAATGATTTCTAGTGAGCACTGGGAATAAATCCACTTCATTGCTAGGCATCTGCTTTTAAAGGTAGCCAGTTATGCCTTCATTGCTAGTGGACTTTCAATGAGAGAGGTTAGCAACTTTGTAATTCTTCATTTACAACAGAACCACGTAATGCCACTTATGCATTTCTGCCCTTGTTTCCCACATGGTAATTTTGTTTCCATAGGTTGCAAATGCTTTAGCAAAGAAATGAGGCTTATGTTTTATTTTTATGCACGTGCATGTGAGCTTGTGCACACATGCTCCTGCACAGAGGCTACTGCCAAGAAAACTGAAGCCCACAGCTTAAGCATATACACAAAAGGTGGTGGCTAAATCAGGCATCCCAGCTTTACCTAAGAGGAAATGTTTCTATGCCAGAGGCTCATGCGTGAACGCCTGGGCTGTGACTTACATGGAATTCCCCAGCACACAAAAATATGCTGTGGTTTTAATTGGTGAATGTAGTGGATTTTTTTTTTTT
>JADRCC010504385.1:16623-56959 GCA_019843855.1 Hylomyscus alleni
TTTTTTTTCACCACCACCCCCACCTCCCACCCCGTCCCCCAAAGATCCAGTAATATTAAGGTGATTAACAAAAATAAAAAGAAAAGAAAAATTTTAAAAAACTGTCCAACACAGTCGGACTATTTTATAATTCAAATTTGTTTAACTTGCTGGGTGCTTTTGAGTGTAGAGTCGAATGATGTGTTTAGCTACCAGAATATGGTGTTATGCCTGAAGCTAAGGAGTAGCTGACATGAACATCCCTGAACTTGCTGTATAACAAAGAGAGATCTGAAAGAAGGTTGCCTGCCTCTCTAGCCAAGGCTTTGCAATAGGCTCTAATCTCCTCGTTCCTGGATACTATTAACGTCTTGTTTTCATACTTATGAAATAAAGCCAACCTCCAGATCACTCCCAAAGCTAAGAAGTCTGCATTTAAAAAAAAAAAATCCACTACATTCACCAATTAAAACCACAGCATATTTTTGTGTGCTGGGGAATTCCATGTAAGTCACAGCCCAGGCGTTCACGCATGAGCCTCTGGCATAGAAACATTTCCTCTTAGGTAAAGCTGGGATGCCTGATTTAGCCACCACCTTTTGTGTATATGCTTAAGCTGTGGGCTTCAGTTTTCTTGGCAGTAGCCTCTGTGCAGGAGCATGTGTGCACAAGCTCACATGCACGTGCATAAAAATAAAACATAAGCCTCATTTCTTTGCTAAAGCATTTGCAACCTATGGAAACAAAATTACCATGTGGGAAACAAGGGCAGAAATGCATAAGTGGCATTACGTGGTTCTGTTGTAAATGAAGAATTACAAAGTTGCTAACCTCTCTCATTGAAAGTCCACTAGCAATGAAGGCATAACTGGCTACCTTTAAAAGCAGATGCCTAGCAATGAAGTGGATTTATTCCCAGTGCTCACTAGAAATCATTTTCTCCAGTGTAATGGCAAAAGGTTTGGGAGTGTTGGAGAAGTCACGGTTAAATACAGATTTTCAAGTTAAAGCTCAGGATGGCTAGTTGTTGCTTTGTCTTGTTCTACTTTTACACAATTATAAACATTGATTCATTGGCGAGAATAAACTTGTCCTATGTAGCAGTCATTACATAAAATCGGCACCCTGGCTTTTACAGTATAGTGAGAAGGACAAGTTTATTCTCGCCAATGAATCAATGTTTATAATTGTGTAAAAGTAGAACAAGACAAAGCAACAACTAGCCATCCTGAGCTTTAACTTGAAAATCTGTATTTAACCGTGACTTCTCCAACACTCCCAAACCTTTTGCCATTACACTGGAGAAAATGATTTCTAGTGAGCACTGGGAATAAATCCACTTCATTGCTAGGCATCTGCTTTTAAAGGTAGCCAGTTATGCCTTCATTGCTAGTGGACTTTCAATGAGAGAGGTTAGCAACTTTGTAATTCTTCATTTACAACAGAACCACGTAATGCCACTTATGCATTTCTGCCCTTGTTTCCCACATGGTAATTTTGTTTCCATAGGTTGCAAATGCTTTAGCAAAGAAATGAGGCTTATGTTTTATTTTTATGCACGTGCATGTGAGCTTGTGCACACATGCTCCTGCACAGAGGCTACTGCCAAGAAAACTGAAGCCCACAGCTTAAGCATATACACAAAAGGTGGTGGCTAAATCAGGCATCCCAGCTTTACCTAAGAGGAAATGTTTCTATGCCAGAGGCTCATGCGTGAACGCCTGGGCTGTGACTTACATGGAATTCCCCAGCACACAAAAATATGCTGTGGTTTTAATTGGTGAATGTAGTGGATTTTTTTTTTTTAAATGCAGACTTCTTAGCTTTGGGAGTGATCTGGAGGTTGGCTTTATTTCATAAGTATGAAAACAAGACGTTAATAGTATCCAGGAACGAGGAGATTAGAGCCTATTGCAAAGCCTTGGCTAGAGAGGCAGGCAACCTTCTTTCAGATCTCTCTTTGTTATACAGCAAGTTCAGGGATGTTCATGTCAGCTACTCCTTAGCTTCAGGCATAACACCATATTCTGGTAGCTAAACACATCATTCGACTCTACACTCAAAAGCACCCAGCAAGTTAAACAAATTTGAATTATAAAATAGTCCGACTGTGTTGGACAGTTTTTTAAAATTTTTCTTTTCTTTTTATTTTTGTTAATCACCTTAATATTACTGGATCTTTGGGGGACGGGGTGGGAGGTGGGGGTGGTGGTGAAAAAAAATCACCTTATTGTTGAAAATCCTTAAGCCTGTGATTTATCCCGTTTCAGCCCCTTTAAGCTTTCTGCCACCTCAATTTGTGATTTCTCTGTGAATACATTACAACTCACTGAATAATAATCACTAATATATATATATATATATATATATATATGTATATATATAAAAATGTGAGGTTGAGGTTCATTTTAATTAGAGGTGAAAAAAGATCTCTTTGTTAACAAGCTACCTAGATTTCTTCCTTCAAATGTATTTTCCCTCCACATGGAGATGTGAATTATGGTAAATTCTTGCTGAGAACAAACATCACCCTCAAGTTCGGAGCAACTGCCGAATTCAGCAGGTTTTCAGGGGAACACCTTTCTTTGATAGTGTCTGTTAACCAGCTATAGTTCTTAATCTTCCTAAGTGCCAAGGCTTAATCACTTTAACACCTTTTAATCATCTGCTAAATCAGCAAGTCTGCTTTTCTTAGGTAAACCGCTCCCTCTCGTGGCCAAGAACCGAAATGCAACCACTCATAAAATAACTGCAAAAATTCTGGGTTAACAGCTGAAGGGTGAGATCACTTCAAAGTAGGTGAACAAATTCAACATGGAAGTTTAACCTTTTAACAAAGGAAGCAATGTCAAAGACAAAATAAGTGGAAGACCCCTTTGGATCTAAAAAGTAAGCAAGATAATTACCTCCCTCCACTGCTGACGGCTTCGCCTCCTCTTTGATAAGTTACTAGAATGTTATAAAAGAAAAGAGAAAGAGAACAATTAATAGACATGTTTATATAGCAGGAGCCATTAAATTCATGAACAGCTTTCTAAATGTCATTCAATTTCCCTTCCTACCTAGAAGCTTCAGAAAAACCACTGGGAGATGTCGCAGATTTTTCCTCCATCTAGTAATACTTTAGAAGATGACTTTTAGACTAACTATACATCACTTTTAATTTCTCAGTGTCTCAATATGATTACAAGGAGCAAAATTAAAAACTCTAGGACACTGTTACTAAGCGCAACCCATTCTGCTGTGTACACCACCACCACCCATAAGGACTGGATCAGACTTTTTCACAAGATTAAATAGTTCTACGATTTCTGTATGTATAGTTTTAAATTTGGAGGGAGAGAGACACGGCTAGATTGTCTTCCCAGAAGAAAGCACAAAAGTAAAGCAAAGACGCATGCTCAAATAAATCTTCTTTCTACACACAAAGACTTATGCCAAGCTGTGACAACTAACGGGACCTATTTTATACGTGGCTTATGATTTTATATGTGGCTTATGAAAACTCTTGGGCATTATGTTTCTATCAGACATTATATCTCCATCACACATGAATGAAAAAATATCTTAATTTTTATTCTTGTCAGAACAAAAACCGATCTATAAATAGTTGGGCAAGGAGTTAAGAAGATTAGCTTTCCTGTAAATACAGACACATTTTCTAAGAAGAAATGTGTTTTTAAAAGCTGCCAAGTTTCTGCTACTTAAAAAAACTCTAAACTGGAAGTCTGCTAGGGAGAGATAACTGTGCCCAGGGATCCCACTAACTGGATTAGGACATGACTACAGGGACGTCTTTGACTGCAGGTAATGGGAGAGGAGTGTCCATTCTGAAAGACAGGGAATGGAAACAAGATGAAGACTCTGACGTGTTGGAAATGAGGTTCCATCTCTCACGTGGGATGGTGATTTGGGGGTACCTCCGAGAATACTAATTCTACGGACAGAGCGTTACAAAGGAGAGAACCTGTTCTGCAGCTGGAAAACTTGGAGGTCTGAGTCCAGGGGAGACCGATGCACTGCCTGGTGTTATCTAACCAGTCAGATTAGCGCATTCCATCATGCTGGGGTGGGTGGGTAGAAAAGGTGGGCTTGTTTAACAGAGACCCATGCACACAGGACTAAGATGCGATGTGGCATGCAGAATATGGACCTGCATTCAGTAGGCTAAAAAGCAGCACCAACCATGTCCACTTCAAACGCATGCCTGGCAGGAGTGAAGGAAACTGGGTCTTCTACGCTATGAGTCCTCTCCCCGAGAGTCCCAGCTCAGAACGGAAACCAGACATACAACAGCACCACACATGCCAAACTAACAAACAGAAGGGAGAGGTTAAGTGCATACAGGTACCTGTCGGTGTGAAGGTAAAGGACGGGACTGAAAAATCAAAACAAAATATAAACTAGTTATTAAGCTGAAGAGAGAAGGGGGACATATCACATTAGTATAAATCAAGCAGACAGCTGAACATAAAACAAATGTAAATAACCAAGCTGGTAGGTCTGACACTCTGATCTATGAATACCACCAATCTGAAGTCTAAAAAAAAAAAAAAAAAAAAAAAAAAAAGAAGCCTGTCTCTACAGGTACCGTTCTGAAGTGTCTGACATTCTTGTCCTCTCGGGAGGGCGACTGTCTGGGTTACCCTGCGAATGACCCTGCATTTAGTAACACAGAGTCTGCCCAAGGCTTCAGTACAAACAGAGGTCCTCCATTATTAATCATTTCTAAACACTGGGTGATGGATTCTTAAACAAGTGTTATCAGGGTGATGCTGGAACCTTATCTAGACATCTAGAAGTAAATGCTTATTAAGTGGAATAATAGCGGCAGTGGTGAAGTGTCGTTACTGGAAGGGAGAGAGGGAGGGAGGGGGAGGAAAGGAGAGAGAGACAGAGAGACAGAGAGTTACAGAGACAGAGAGACAGAGAGAGACACAGAGAGAGACACAGAGTCAGAGAGAATATGAATATCATAAAAACCAAACTGCTTCACTGTGTGGTGCCTGGCGCCACAGAAACAGATTAACACATAGTCGCTTGTTTTTGGTTATCATCATAAAATTTGAGAATGGCTAGGAAAAGTTGTGGAGTTAAAACTCCAATTTCTTTCCTATACTTTACAAGTAGAAGCTTTTTTCTAGGAGCAGAAAGAGAACATTTTTTTCTTTTCTTTTTTTCTTTCTTTTTTTTTTTATAACGCCATCCTGAAGCTGAACAAAAGAACAATACCCCCCTCTGAGAACCTTCACTCCCTCTGCAGTTATAAATCTTAATCTAATCAATAATGCCTGAAATTGAACTGCAGACCTCAAAAGTAGCTGTCTGGCCTCCCCTGCTTCCTCCCCCCCCTCGTCACCTCTCCTGGCTGGGTGTGGGCCAGCAACACAGCAATTTCCATGTCATTTCATAGAGGGAGGAGACTGAGTGATTTTCCAGTCTCTTCCCTTCAATTTAAAGGTAATACAGCTCTAATAAAGAAAGCAGGGAAGCTCCACTCCTTCCTTTCAGATTAAAGCTTGCCTTCAACAAATCTTTAGGGCAAATAAAACCGGAGAGTTGATTATTTATCATGTATCCATAACACTGAAGGATATTTTTCATCATAGGAAATTGATGGTAGGATTGGAGCTTTTTTTGAGAGCATGCTGGAAGCATCTTTGCTTCTGTCCAAACCACTCCATTTACTCGGAAGAACAGCAGAACCCTCAACCCATGCTCGGTTTACCCACTGGCCTTCGCATGTAGCCCAGCAGGCCCACCCTAAGAATTCTATTGTGGTTTTTTTCCCCCTCAGATCTTTAAGTTAATATAATTTAGCAACGTTAAAACAAAACAAAACAAAACAAAACAAAACCTCTCACAGTAAAAGTCCTCATAAAACACACAAAAAAGAGGTGCATTTGACAGTAAATCTATTCAAGTAAGAATGGAGTGCCCAAACATTAATTTGTGATTACAAGGACATGGGGAAATAGAACACAGGTCCTTCTGCTCGCCCTAATTTGTGAAGATAAAGGATAAATGAAGGAAGGCCAGTACTAAATGGAATTGTTACCTGAAACCTAACTTCATTCTCTAGTAACACAGTTAACACTCTGTGTGCTCGCTGATCTGTGTGGATGGATGTACTGAAGGGCGCAGGATTCCCGCAGCACATCACACCACCTCCACTGAGACCACACCAAGAATCCTCACGGGCAGCCAAAGTCTCACACTCTGGCTTGACGATGTATAGGCAAATGCCCGCTTTGCACCCATCTCTTTAAAATGTGCCATATCTTCTTTTATTACAATCTCTGGCATTGTTGGGGGGGGCAGCATAGGCCATTTAAGATAACACAACATCCTTTTAAAAAATACATAGAGAAAGGATTACAAAGGAAAAAAAGAATTGTCAAAGCGAGGACAGCAGAATCAAGGGCTCATTAAATTACGTTTGTCATTATGTTTCACAATGGCTGCCTCAACAGAAGTTAATTGAAAAGGCAATGATATTAGTTGGATAGCTATAGGGGCACATGGGCTTTTTACTGGCATGCTCAGAGGACATTAGTGAAGGAAAAAAATGCTTTCAGAGCTAGGAGAGTTTTGTGTCTCTGGATCGCAAGACAACAACTCCACAATGTTAAATCTATGAATGATAAATAAGCCTCCTCAATTTGCTACCTAAAGCACCCAGGACAGCTATCATTTCCATCCACTATGGGCAATTATTATACATAAATAAATGACAGTAACTACTCATCCATAAGAACCAAACTAAAGCAAAATAAAGCCCCAAGCAACAATAGCAAAAAACAAATCCTGAATTTAAAGCCTGGATTTCTAATTCCTATGACGGGTGATTTCAAATTTCCTACAAGACTGTAAGATAAAATATCTTCCTGAAAGAGTTAGGCACAGTCTAGACCTTGAACAAACCTAGGCAGTGGGTTCTGAGAGGTGGACAAATTCTATTTGCTGTCCTGCAACCCAGGCAAGTTCCTATGTGGACAGTAGAGCAGTAACAGCACCGAGACCCTTCATTCACTAAAGCCATTTAACAAAGGCTGTGTGACACAAACATCATTTTATCAGTTTAAGATAAAAGGTTTTATGGCCGGCACACCTTTCCGGATACCCGCGTACGTGCTGGTGAGCCCGTTTCTCTTCTTGCGGTGTCTGTAAAGCCAGATGCTGAACACCATGAGGATAATCCAACAGGCCGCCCCGATGCCCGCAATGAACGCTGGCTGCCTCACCACATCGGAGATCTGCTGAGCAAGGCTCACTTGGTCCTCGGGAGACACGGGGTTTCCATGAGAATCTGAAAGGCCATCTTCTAATTAATAAGCGTCAACAACCTCAACATGACAATACTACCTGTGCAGACAGTATAAATGGCTCTTGTTTTATCTTCTAACTGTCTGGATAATGATTTCTGTTTTACCTCAGTAATCACAGGGAAGTTCGTGAGATTTTTCAAGAAAAAAAAATTATATCTTCCCTTCATTTTAATTCAAAACAAGTCATACTTTTAGATACATACTTAAAGACAAATGCATGCTGTCTTTTTATTATGGAAAACTCTGTGTGGGTGTTTAGAGTGGGTTTCATAGGACAAAACTAACTAGAGACACCAATGTACCCCTAAAATGTCGAGTAATTTAATGTGTTCTTATTCAACCCACAAGGGGTGTTGAATGAGTAAATATAGAAAAAAAAAAAAACCCTTTCTCACACTTCTATAGAAACTCTCAAATATTTACTCCAAAAATTGTAAAAATGGGTCAGGCAGAGTGACACATAGTTTTAGTCTCAGTACCCACAAGGCAGGTGGATTTCTGTGAGACTGAGACCAGCCCAGCCAGTCACATAATGAGACTGTGTCTTAAAAATGATGTGTGTGGCAGAGTGGCGCTGATAGGAGCTAAAACTGAAATTTTATTTTTTTCTGTAAGTAGATATTGAAAAAAAGCAGACTAGTTCACTTCCCGCAACTAATTTGCAGGCTCTTTAACGGTCTCAGTAACACATTATTTGAACT
This sequence comes from Hylomyscus alleni, assembly GCA_019843855.1. Lineage (NCBI taxonomy): Eukaryota > Metazoa > Chordata > Mammalia > Rodentia > Muridae > Hylomyscus > Hylomyscus alleni. The sequence goes on from JADRCC010504385.1 coordinate 24,632, forward strand.
GATATTCAGAAGGAATTCTAAGACTGGAGGCCACTAAAACTGCCAAAAATTAGCATCGCAAGAACTGTGAATAATCTTTCTTTTAAAATAATAATGATGGTCAGCATTAGATAGAAGAAAAGAATATTAAATACATAAAAGGATCATCAAGTGTTATGAATAGCCAAAAAGACTCATATTTTCTGTTAAGACAGTAAGATTCAAAAATTAAAAATTGATAAAATATATGGGTAATAAAATGTACTTATCTCACATTTGTTTTAAGCCGACAGCAAACGTCTCTGAAGCCTGTGCTTCTTGGTTCAGGCCCCACAGAGCTTTCTGAAAGACTCTTGCAGGAAACCAAAGCTGCTGCCATACCCTCAAGGAGGCCCATTTTGTTGAGCCTGGCTGACGCCCAATTTGACCCTGCCCGGTGAGCCTAATCCCAACTAGTGCCCACGGTTTTTATGCTCTCTCCACACAGCGCCTGGTGAAGCCAGAATGCTCAGCCATTTTATTATGGTCGGTGCATTCTTGGTATTATTAAATCACTGGGCAGAAAGAAAGATCGCCATCGTGAACTCCTGTAGTTCTATGTTGGTTTGGCTCTCTTTCCCCCTTCTCATTGATTCATTTTGTTATTTGATACATACGGTCTGTTGTGGTGACTGCCTCCTCACTCACAGCTTTCGGTTTTGCTTTGTGACCCACTAAACTCAACCACTGGATTGGAACTACCCCATGGAGTCTGGCCCAGCCAACAGTGGGCACACAGTAAAGGGACTGGTTCCCTCTTGTCCTGACTCCATTAGCAGCAAACTGCACAAGAGTGAGTGGTGGAGCACCCTGGCTCCTTTTTTTCCTGCTGTGAGAAAAGTCAGAGCCACCATCTAGGAACCGTTCAGCTTCTCTAAGAATGTAGGTATGTCTATGGACATACATGGGTGTGGATGTCTACGCATACGCATATGGAAGCCAGAATTCAGCACTGCACATTTCCTTCGACAGCTTTCCACCTTCGTTTCGGAGAGGGTCCTTCACTGAATATAGAGCTCATTATTTCGGCCAGTCTGCTGGTCAGTGAGTGACGGGCATCTGCTTTTCCCTGCTCCCCCAGTGCTGGCATTTAGGAAGTGAACCACCATACGTAGGTACTAGGGCTTTACATGGGTACTAGGGACTCCAGTTTGGAGCCTCACACTTGGCACCGCAAGCATAGAGCCATCTCTGTGGCTCTGTCCTTCTGTTATCTCCCAGTCTTTAGGATGGTCAACCCAGATGGGCATCTCATACCCTTGCATCCTTGTGACCAGCTTTGTAGGGGACATAGCAGTTCAACCTACTTTACCAACTCTACTTGCCCTGTATGGACTGTGCGCATGTATAGTAGTGACAGCCTCTTAGTCAGAGAGCAACACTATAGAATGCACCACTGATTCCTCTCGGATCAGTTAAAGGCCCTGTAAGGAAACCTCTGAGTATTAACAAAGATAGCACCCCACAGACAGTCTCCATATTCACACCTTCAGGGTGAATGAGTTTCTCCTATTGCCCATTGACACTTGTCTGAACCCACTTCCTTACAGACCTGTGTGTAATAAACTGCTTCTGTTACATCATGTCTTTGGTCCCACTGTCTCCTCCACGTCTCCTTGGAGACACACATGCCCCTCCCTCATTCATCCTGGTCAAAGGTCTCCTAAGGAGGGGCCATGTAGGCAGACTGCATGAAAACTTCAGGGCGTCTGACAGACTGAGTTCTCTATGGCAGGGACATCAGGACATGAGCTAGATGCTTAGGCATCTCAACTCCCACAACCAGATGGCTGGAGCCCTGCAGGTGAGGGCTGGTTTACAATCACTCCATAGAAAGAGGACTCAATCCCAAATCAGAGACTTACAGAACCACTGATAACACGAATTAATTCCACTTGCAAATTGCGGATTTTAACAGTTCCTAAGCATATTTTTTTTTCCTGGAAAAATAATTGACATAATCAATTCTACATGCACCACATTTCTTACCTTGAATATTGCTTTTGGTTTATTAAACGATACTTGCAGGAAAAATAAGTAGTTTTCAGTGTGTACTGTGAATGCCTTAGGAATACAGGACTTTTCTTCGTGTGAAATGTCTAAACTCCTCTTCAAGGTCTCTGTGTGTGTGTGTGTGTGTGTGCATGCGTGCATGCATGTGTTTGTGTGAGTGTATGTGTGTGTGTGCATGTGTTCATGTGCATGTGCATATGTGTGAGGGTGTGCACGTGTTCATGTATGTGTGTGCACACATGTGCATGTGTGTGCATGTTTGTGAGTATATGTATGTGTGTGCATGTTTATGTGTGTGTGCATGTGTTTGTGTGTATGTGTGTGCATGTGTACAAATGTGTGTATGGGTATGTGCACGTGTTTGTGTATGTGGGCACATGGGTGTGTGTATGTGCATGTGTGTGCGTGTGCGTGTGTGTGTGTGTGTGTTTGTGTGTGCTACATGCACCTTTTCCTTGAACAAAACTCCTAATTTCATTCTACAGTGGGTCAAGGCTGAAAAACTCCATCTTCACAAGCAGTCACCTGCTTTCAACTGCGTGTTGACTGAAAGTTTTATTTCATGTCCCAGACCCTTTTATCTCTGGTTGGCCTAAGAGCATTTGAACCTCTCAACGTTCACCAGGCAGACCTATTCTTTTCGTTCTTAATTCATCCTTTGTATCTACGAGGTTTATAGATTTCATGGCTGTTTGTGCAAGGTTAAATTGGGTAGCTTTAGATTTTATAGAAATGGGCATGGGAGGTTCCAACGCAAGTCCCCAGACAGGCTTAACAGAAGAACGTGCGGTGTGACTAATGAATTAAAATGGCCGCTTGGTATCTCAGGCTTTCTCTCACTGCAGCTGAGACTATCTGAAAATATGGGAAACCGGAACCCACTTATAATTCCAAGAAAACCAATTTGATTCTTAAATATATTTTGATATAAATCTTAATAAAATCACTCATAGTCTCTTTTGCCAATTCATCTTCCAATATGATAGGATGAAAAGGCAGTGTTCTATAAAAGCCAACAATGCCAACGGGAATCAGGACAACGTAACTTACGATGTTAAAAAACAGATACTGCCATTGCCCAAGTGGATAATATGTGTGGATCAACTTATATTTGCTCCTGCATGTGCTATAACATTGTAACAGCTGCATCAGGCAGTCTTTTTTGCAGTTCCCTGTACCACTTGAAATAAAATGAGGAGCTACTTTTGTTCAAGGAAATATGGGTGCAATAATTACTTTCAAAGTGGCTCTGTGAAGAAGAGAAGTTAAAAGTTATTACAGACTAGCCCATGCTGGTGACTCAGTCAGCAAGCTTTAAATGGGATTCTCCTCACTCCTGTTCCCATCTCCACTAGGTGGAAGGTGCCTCCATACCCAGTGGCCTACCTCCATGGTGGCCCCCATCATCGTATGTGCAGTCTCATGGGTGAGAGTAATGTGCACCTTTCTAAGCCGGAAGCATGCAAGCTCTACCATACAGGTAGATACCTGGAGATGTGTGGGGATAACCCTGGAAACGTCATTGTATAGACTCAGTCTCACCAGCCTGTGGCCCACAGTGCCTGGGACTTTCAGTGCTTCTATGGAACTGAGTACCAACAACCCCATGCTTCTGGTACTTTACAGTGTTACTTCACAGAAGTTTAATCACTGTTCATCTTATAGGAGCTAGCCTTGTCTTAGCAAGGGGATGTGAACGATATTCCAGGCTGAGGGTTTATTTTATTTTGACTTAATTCTAAGATGACAGTACTGTTAGTACATTAAGATGGTGTGTATTTGTGAAGCATGTAGACTTGTATTATCTGATCCTTTGCTCACAACTTAACTTGTGACATAAAGTATTATTTCTGATTGTTAACATAAAAAAGTTGACTGTTTACTTCTTATTACCCTTAAATATATGTCACTGTTTAAAGGTAAAACTATTTTCTCTTGTCTCTTAGAAACAGTACTGTTTGTCGTCTTATACTATGCTATTAATCATCTGTAAACTTGTATATTCTGCATATGAACTATGATCTGTAGTGAATAGCAGTCATGAAGGAGTCTGTACCACATTTTGTTTTTCATTAACCTAATTCTCCTTAGGAAGACATTGTATTTAGCATACACATATTTCAAATTAAGATCTTAATTTACCTTTTGTAATAAAAACCAATTATAATTTTAAATAGAGATTAAATGTAAATATAGATGTCACGTTTCTATAAATTTCCAACACTCGGCTTAAGTGCTACAAAGGAGGGCTTTATTTCCTTCCCTAAAAGTTCTAAAACCCACTTGTAGAAAGACTGTGTCTTTCTTCTTCCTAGAGGTTTCCTTGATGTTCAGAGAATAGCATCTGTTTGGATGAGAGTAAATACTGACAGCAGAGTATCTGAAGTAGCAATAATGTACACTTTGATGTTTTCGTTGTGAGACATCTACAGTCATTAACCAGCACCTGGGTCAATGATGAACCATATGCAGAACCATGTTTCCCATAAGACTGCACTGTCTAGTGATGTCACAGATAGCTTAGCTTATGTAACAGCACACTCCGTGATGCCCACACAATGACAAAATCACCTAACAATATATTTCTGAGAACGTATTGCCCTTGGGAAATGATTCGTGGCTATATCCCCAGAGTTATCTGTGTTTTAAATAACGAAAACCCCATCGCATAAATCATACTGCAGCTTCTACCTGACCTACAGCCATAACTGGGCACTTCAAAGTAAAAGCATGGAACACTAAAACAGTAGAGCGGAGCCAGCGGGAAAGCGATGGATGGTGTGAGTCTTACCTAACTGGATGAACTGCGGCTCACTCCTCACCCCAGGGCCTGCGGCAGTGCTGGCTGCCACCTCCACACTGTATCGGATCCCAGGGACCAGAGAGGGGATGACCACCGAGAAGGTGGAGCCATCCACTGTCTTGTTTATGTGATACTTAGTTTCATTACCGAGACACCAAACCTACGAAGAAGTCAAAAGCAAAGCTGATAATGCATCCAGAGTTATTTGCAAAGCTCAACATGAACCACAGATGAATTTCAGACTCACACGGAATTCAGATCTATCAAGAGTTCAACGCAGAAAACTTTAGAACTTATTTGCCTTGACCTAATTCTGAGATTATTCTAGTCAAATTAAATATTAGCGGTAGCTCTTAAGTTCCCTCGTGTTTTGATAGGTACTTTTTTTATTGGGTATTTTATTTATTTATATTTCAAATGTTACGCCTCATCCCCATTTCCTGTTTGTAACCCCCATCCCACCCTCCTCTCCCTGCTTCTCTGAGGGAGCTCTGCCATCACGTTAGATATAATCCTTTAAGAATTTATCACAAAGGATCTGGAAGAGATGACACAACAGTTAAGAAGGTTTACTACGTAATTCTAGGAGACAGGAGAACCAGAGCCATTTGGATCCAAAAACCCATAGAATTTAGCCCATAAACATCTGTAACACCAGTTCTAAGGGATTTGATGTCCTTTTCCTGGCCGTAGTGGGCACCTGCACACATATAAATACATAATACATAAAACAAGTGAATTATTTCAAAAATACTTTATCATATAAATTGGCCAGCTTGCTTGAACATGGTTATGTCTCTCGTCAGCCCCCATCAGCCTAGTGCATTGGGTTTCTACTTATTTTTTAATCTTGAGAAGTTTTCAAGAATTAAAAATTTATTCTGCAGAAAAGATAATATATTCACAAAAGTAATAATATGCCTGCCACCACTTGACAATTATTCTACAAGCCCAACTCTATGTGACCAGCTGTCACAAAACAAAGGAGACTAGGAAGCACTGAACCTGATACTCCAGGACGGAACTAATCTGAAGTGTCACTAACACATCATATGAACATCAAAAATTAAGAAATAGTGTGTGACAAGGCAGAATAATCAAAAATGCTTCATATAAGTATGGTTGTACTGAAAATATAATGCTACCAAGGTGTAGGGTTTATCTAGAGTATGATATGATGAACTGTGATCAATAAGCAGTATTAGCAATCCGAGCTTCCCTCTAAATTAAAATATCAATTTCTGCTTCCTAACACATAAGGAATTAAAAAGAGTAATAATATATACACTTGGTGTGAGAAATTTCTTGTAATAAAAAGGTTAACTGTGTAGTTCTGAACTTGGATGGTGATAGCCAATAGGAAACTGTCTGCTTAGGAAATTGTTAAGTTTGGACTACCACGCTAAGCCTCCCTTTAAGTTTCATTAAATGATTAATCATAGAGTGATAGATAATTCTGAATCAACTGGACATCGGGGATGATGACATTTTTTATTGTTCCTACAAAGAAATCGCATCTAGAATAGTGACCAACACTCTGGGTTCTAGGAAATCCCCTCCAGTAGGAGGCATTAGCTAGGCTGAGCTGTTATCTAAACTAGACTGAGAACAGACTCCCAGGCAGTCTGAAACACCGGAGCCCTCCATCCCTTGGCCAAGAACATTCAATGCTTCTCTTTGAAAGTTTCTATTACCACAATATGGTTTCAATGCACAATGCCCGCGAATGGTGAGACACTCTATCCGGACCTGACCATTGGAAATAGACAGCTTTGTGAACTTTTTCCCACCAATTGCATTACACAGCTGAATCGAAGCCACAAACTGACTTTGTACCAGTGAATCAGGCTCTGAAAGGCATTTTATTATTTTAAATTGACCATGAAGTTAAGTGAAATCCATCCTTTCAAATTTCTCGAGGAGAAAATGAGTTCTGACTCTTGGGGGAAAATGTCTACGTTATACCATTTGCTCGGGAGCCAAGACAGCATCACATTTTAGGCTCTTTCACAAACTCTTCTACAACAGTCTTGTTTCCTGGGGTCGAAACATAGCGTCCTGTAACACACTAGTACTGAAATAACTTTAGAGCTCACAAGAAAGCATTTAAAAGGATGGCCGTTTGTATCTTTTAGTGACCCAGTTACAATAAAAATTTTATTTGAAATGCTTTAAGACAACAATAATACATTTACCGAGATCTTTAAGAGTACTTTGCTTGCTTGTGTGCGTGGTGTGTGTGTGTGTTTGTGTTTGTGTGTGTGTGTGTGTGTGTTTGTGTGTGTGTGTGTGTGTGTGTATGTAGACCTGAGTTTGACATCGGTCTCTTTTCTGCTACTTGCCAACTTACTATGTGATATAGTGTCTCTTACTGAACCTCGAGCTCACCAACTAGGCTTGACACCCTTTGGGTCAGCAAGCCAGAGGCTTCTCTAGTGGTGGACTTTCAGGCATAGGACACTATTCCTTTTTTCCAAAGGCTTCTGGCGGATCAAATTCAGGTCTATCTTTCATGTGGTCAGCACTTTAGTGATGGAGCCATCTCTCCAGCTCCATTAAATCCTTTGTGTGTGTCTGATCCTCCTGTCCTTACTTTGTAAGAACTGACATTACATGTATCGCCGGTTCCAGCTTTATGAATTTGTTATTCAAAAAATTTATGTTCCAAGCCAGCAAGGGAAAAAAATGGAGTCTTGGGGACTGTCCTCTGATTTGTCCTCATTCACCATGATGCATGCATGCATGCACGCGTGTGCACACACACACTCGCATTCACAAACAAACTAAATACATGTATAACAAAATTATCCGTCTTACTTCAGCTTCACCTTGATAACTTGATAACTATCAAATCACTCAAGTATTTACCAACATGCACAAACAATGGTCCTGGTCAGACTACTTAGGGGCTTCTGATGTTAGTCCATAGCGCAGTGGTTGACATCCACCTTCCTAAGCACAGGTTCGTATTCCCAGACACATCCAGATGTGTCCACCTTAGCGATAGGTCTGAACCTATGCCACAGTGCTAGCTAATAAGCAGAAAGTTATGCAAGGCATCATGGGAAGTGATAAAAGTGACAGTAAGCAATATTAAGTAATTTATATGTAATTATATATGAATTAAATTAATATATGAATTTAATCATATAAATTAAAATTATATTTAAAATACACTTATATATGAAGTATAAATATAAAAAAACCTGAGTTTGATTCCCAGAAGTGTGAATATATATGTATATGTATATATATATACACATTTAAATATATGTACACATTTATATATGTAAATAAATAAAACTATAAGTTATAGTTGAAGTTTGTTTGCAGAAATGTTTAAAAGCATTACTTTTAAAGTAGCTACTAGTAGTTCACCACTACACTAAAATACAGATTTCATCACCGTGTTATAAGAGATGCATTTCTAGGCTAAGTTTACATTTCTCTATTGAATCTGAAGTTCCTAATTTTTTTCTAATGATTATATTTGTTTAGAAAGAGTCCTAGTAAAAACTATCCACATTAATGGGCAGTGCTATTATTACTTCACAGGAAAAATTATCCAGAATCACTAGATAAAATCACTTGAAAATGTCTCGCATATCTCAAACATGTACAAAATCTATAGATAAATCTCTGAGATTTGAAATTTGATTTAAAGTCTAAAATTTCATCACAGAAGAAATAATTCCATGTATAGAAAAACAAACTTACCAATTTTCTAATTGTAAGGTTCTACGTTTACAGATGTTAAAGGAGAAAGGAAACCTTTTATTTATTTATTTTTCAATGTTAAACAGCATATGACTAGGTTGAGAGCCAGTTCCCTAGAGTAACTCAATCCTGAGTGATATATTTATGCCATGTTTTGGGGAGAAAAAAAGGCTATGAACATTTAAAAATCTCTCTTTCTATGTGATTATACCAACAAATATTAACGGAGCACTTATGTTTTTTTCCAAATAACTTTTCTAGTATATACAATTACTCCAAAATCAGTATGTACAGAATTTAAGAACTATATCTACATTCGGCAGTTCGACCAGCAGATGGCGACAAAGTCCCATAGACAATGTATCCAGGCTACTCTCTGTGAGAGGAGAGGGCTTCCTGTCCGTGAATCCACTGAGTGTGTATTTATTACCTTATATTCTTGGACCATCCCATTTTGTGTGTCTTCAGGAGGCGGTTGCCAAGTGACCAGAATTGCAGTCCCATTTCCATCATTCTTGGATACAGTTACACTTCGGGGAGGGGCGCTTGGTGCTATTAAACCATCATAAGATGTAGACTGTAAGAGCGTGTAGTGTATAAAACCCAAAGCACACAGTATTGAAAATCACACAGTAAATGTACAGATGCTGCATATTTTAAATATGGGTATCACCCAACGCTAAAGGGTTCCAAACTATAAGTTTTCTCCAAGTGATACTAAGTCATTCATACTGTGAATTTCTCATGACCAGTTACAATCACAGCACACAACAGCTCAGGACAGGGTAGCGGGGTGGATTTGCAAGCAGATGTGTTGCCCAGGCAAGCTGGACCACCTGAGGTATGTCCCTGGATCCGAAGGAAAATAACATTCTACCTGTGTCTTTACTACGACAACCTATACCTACACATATGCACACATATGCACACCAGGAATACAATTTTTAAAAAATTAAAAACACCCTTAAGAAAGGATCTGTTCTGTTTAGTCTGTCACCCGAATCTCATATTTTCTCCTTAAAAATGTACAAAGCTATGGAAAAAAGAAAAGTAATCTTTTTTTTACATTTAATTATAGCCTATAATGTAGAGAGTAAGTTGCAATTAGAGAAAATTCTGCTTTCTTTTTGTTTGTTGGTTTGTTTTAAAGTATACTGTGACATGGAACTCTGTATACTTACAATGAATACTGTTTTTTTTAGTTTTCGGTTATAGGGTGGAAATACTGGTTAGCCGAGAGCTAAGGGGTTTCCTAGCATGAGGCACACTCTGGAAAGTCCGGGCAAACCCAGATATTACTCACATTATCTACACACCATTAACAGAAGCTTCAGTGAATAGAAAAAGCAAGCGGATCCGGAACAACTCTATCTCTGAATCTGAATTTTAGTAATAACATTAACAGAAAGTCACTCACACTGACCAGAGCATTTTCGTCCTTATACTTGGTGTCAGTAAACAAATTCCCTTAGCAAAACATTTTAATATCACACAGGTTAGTGATGACTGTCACCATTAACGTTCAAAGAACTTCCACTAATTTAAAAGCCCAGGAAGCATCTTTCATGTGTACAGGAAGCCCACGCCATCATACTTGCCTTCTTCTAATGTTTTGGCAAATTTGATTTCACTGTCTGCTCCTTGAAACTCATTAAAAAATGGGCGAGCCTTAATCTCGTAGTTGACGCCTTTTCTGAGATCGGGGATCACCACACTGTTTTTGGTTGGGGTCCTCACTTCAAAAACTAACCACTCCGATTCACCGTGGCTGCCTCCAGATGGTCGGTAGAGAATTTTATAGCCTTGAATATATTGGGATTGTTGGTCCACCTATTACAATGATGAATAAAAACAGTTAGTCCTACTGTTGGACTGTCTCACTGCAAAGAAATAGAAAGAAACACAGTGCAACAAGTATCATAAAAAGCCCATGGGACTCCATGGTGGGGATTTCTAAAACATAGCTGTAAGGTGACATTAACACCTACTGTGTTGTCATACTATGTGGCAGCAGAAACATGAGGCGTCATTGTGGGTAGCAGATCATATAGGCGATGTGGGCATCTTATAGAAGGTGTTCTTTTCCTATTTTGGTTTTATTTATGTATGTATTTATTTAACGTAGGTGAGTACACTGTTGCTGTCTTCAGACACACCAGAAGAGGGCATCAGATCCCACTGCAGATGGTTGTGAGCCACCATGTGGTTGCTGGAAATTGAACTCAGGACCTCTGAAAGAACAGTCAGTGCTCTTAACCACTGAGCCGTGTCTCCAGCTCCATCCATTTTGGTTTTGAAAACTACGAATATGAAGTTGGGAATGGATGGGAGGGTGGAAGTGGAGCTGGGAAGTATTAGCAAAAGGGGTAGGGGGTAAATGTGACCAAAACTCATTGTATATATGTGTAAAATTCTCAAAGAATTAATAAAAATAGGTTTAAAAAAATCTACTTAAAAGTATTCCTATGTTTTAAACAAGTACATGTGGCAATGTTCATGTCACATGTCATTGTATTAACACACTTTGTGATTCTCTCTCTCCATATATATACACATATGTGTATATATACACATGTACACACACACACACACACACACACACATATATATATATATATATATATATATAGAGAGAGAGAGAGAGAGAGTTTGTTTAACAATGGATTACAGCTACTAGAATAAGCAAGGTTTGCATAATAAAATTAATGTTGGTGTGAAAATGAACAACAGCTATGTAAATTCCCTATATATGATAATCTCACAGAAATCCCCTGCTCATTATGAGATAAACATTAGCACAACTCACAGTCCAGTGCACTTCGACTGAAGAGGAAGAAAGGATGGTAGGGTTGTGGAGATGCAAGACGACATTCCCCAGTTCTCTCTGGACCTGCTTGTGGTCCACCCCTTGGCTGGTTGGCGGGACATCTGTAACAATTCAAGAACACAAAACTCAAGTCCGGCCCAATTCACTGCTACCGCAAGGGCAGCAACTCTCAGAAAAGGAGAACCTGGAGGCTGGTGAGATGGCTCAGCGGGGAAGAGCACCGACTGCTCTTCGGAAGGTCCTGAGTTCAAATCCCAGCAACCACATGGTGGCTCACAACCACCCGTAATGAGATCTGACGCCCTCTTCTGGTTCATCTGAAGACAGCTACAGTGTACTTACATATAATAAATAAATAAATCTTTAAAAAAAAAAAAAAAGGAGAACCAGTGGAACCTTGAAGGCAGCCTGAATACAGAAGAAAAAAATAATGCACACATTTGTATGTGCGCTCATGTGCATGTGTGCGTAGGTATGTGTGTGTGCACACGTGTGTATATCTGCAGGGCCGGGGAAGGGCATCAGGTGTTTTGCTTTATCACTCTCTCTGCCTTATTCCCTTGACATGGGAGCTCAGCCTGGAGCTAGGCTGACAGTCAGAAAACTCATCAGTGATCCTCATGTCTCTGACCATCCCCCATAACCACTATGTGGACTATGTGGTCACGGTTGGCCTTTTCAAAGGTACAGCCTCGTGCTTTCAGGGCGAGGGCTCTTAGCTTTCTCTCCACCCATAACAGCTTAACCTTTTCATCAGGATCAGATGAAGAGAAACAGAAGGGGGAAGGGGAGAGACAGAACATGCAGGAAACCCATGAAAGCTGAGAAGGGCAAGAGGCAAAGATAACAGTGGCAAACAGTAATTTTTAAGAGAGCCTCATACCATGTAATGATCATTACACCGCTGAGCCTTAGGGCACTGGGCTGACTGAGTTCGATTCAGCCCTCTGCACGCATCCTAACTATTCAAGGAAGAAAGGGAAAGCGAATTGCAGCTGAGCCGGTGGGAAATGAAAAGCTTGCAAACCAGTCAGGGGAAACTGAGCGTGGAAAGCAGCTGAGCCGCACATCTCCTAGGAGAAACCTGGGTATCTTCACAATGGAGGCGGCCAGCAAGGAAACACCACAAAGGGGAAGACATGGATGGAAGCTATGGGGAAGGTCTGATCTGGCAAGTCTGGTTAGGTGCCAGACAAACGCACTTAGCTTCACTCTCATTGACAATGGTTTAGTTTACTATATTGTCTATGAGATTTAATAATGTGTTTGCAGTCTCGTGAATACTAAAATGTTTCGGAGATGAGCAACACAGTAAGAAGTGAACAGCCACTGGGGTCCTTTAGGTTGTACTATTTTGGGGGTCATGGAACTGTTTTACTAAATTTATTAAACTCTATACTCAGCAAAAACTACCTCCTCCTAAAAAGGCCTTCTTACTTCCGGGAGTGTTTTTGTTTCAAGTAGTAAAAGAAAAAGTAATGTACAGACTATTATATTTTGACATATACATTTTAGATGTGTTACAACCTAAAAACAACAACATACAAACAAACAAACACAAAAAACCAAAAATCAAAATCACAACAGCAAAAGTTTGCTAAATGATCAAATACCCCTTGTCCCAGGATAAACCCAGCACTTGAGGGCAGAGTTAGGTGGATTTCTGATTTCAAGGCCAGCCTGGTCTACAGAGTGAAATAGGCAGGGCTACACAGAGAAACCCTGTCTCAAATCTGTGCGCACCCCCCCCCCCCCAAAAAAAAAAGAAGGAAGCAAAACCATGAATATTTAAATGATATTTGTGGAGTCCAGAGAACCAAGATGAATGGCATAGAGGATGGATGGGGCAACCATTATTAAACATTTGAGCCACTTGGCTGTCTGTATGCCCCACCTAAAAAAATAAGTTTATAAAAAAGGAAAATGGCTGGGCATGGTGGCCCAGCACTTGGAAAGCAGAGACAGGTGGATCTCTGTGAATCTGAGGCCAGCCTGGTCTACAGAGTGAGCTCAAGATAGTCAAAGCTACACAATGAGTCCTTTTTGTGAACAAGCAAAACATAACAGAACAAAACTAAAAGTAAATAAATGAGCAAGATGATACCAACAACTGTGTTAGGATAATGTCTGACCTCCCCCTTTTCCCATTTCCCTATACTGTCATCCCAATGCTGGCATCCAGTGCACAGACAATGCTATGGAGAAAACACTCGCTGTTACTAGGCCATGTCAGGCGCATCTTTTCTCTCTGTGCTCTCCATTGCTGCTCTGTCTTAAGCTCCCAACTCCAAGGAGAGAGGGAAGCAAAAAGAGCAGGAAAATAGAAACAAACCCTGGGTCTGGCTGAACACCTTCCCTCAGGGTGACCACAGCTCAGGTGACTTGGGGAAGATAGCACCCTCCCTCCTAGCAGCCCAACCCAGGGCCTTATGCACTCTCTGTAGGAACTCTACTACTTGTCTGAGTTGTCACGGGGATGCCAAGGACTGGACTCAGGCCCTCAAGCTTGAGTGTCGCACTCTTAGTGCTCCTTTTCCGCAGGTGCGTACTGGCATTTTCTGATGAACCCTATGTGCATTGCATAACACCCTATAGATGTGTTCATTTCCATTAAAAGTTAAGGCTCAAGAATTGCTGAAGGATAGGGCCTATGGAGTCAGAATGGCCCTGCATTCTGACAAGACCCACATGACCCCTATCTGACAGCCCCATATTGATATTCCTTGCAGAACCAAATGTTGCCAGGTTCACCGCCAAGTCTGTGCCATTATCCTGATGTAGGTTATTCTGTGTCTCAGTGGCAGACCAAGATCTAAACAATGAACAGTACTTCATAGTTACTTCTCCTGATTGGTCCTCTTCTGTTGTCTGGAGTGAGGAGAGGCCTGTCTTCTCCATCATAGTCACGTAAGATGGTAAGAGGAGGATCTCATAGCCTTTATGTGGTTTTTGGCTTTGGCTTAGGCAGATCAAGATTCTTAAATTTCTTTTATTAGGATTGATCTTTCAGCCATTCATTCACCAAGTATTGTCACTGGTCTCCTCCTAGCAGACTGTGGAGTCGGGGCTGGGGGTAGAGCTCAGTGGTAAGGCATGAGCTTGGGACTGAGGCCCTGGGTTTGATTCACAGTACAGTTCCAAGCAAACTAAAACAAAATTTTCAGAGTCAACCTGCAAATGTAGTGTTCCCATCTAGTGCGTTGCACAATTCATGATCTCACCAGTCCAAAATACAGGGGGAAGACGACTTGATTCTGACATATTTCTGAAAATCCTAGTGAGGATGACCTTTGTGCCTTTGGCAAGTACATTATTCAGTGAACGCAGAAAGATCTTAGAGTTGGTTGCAACTGGAGTCTGCGCACTTCACTGAACCCCGACGAACACCCCCTCCTCAAGCCAGCCCACTCATTCCAGCCTTTTATAGTTAATTTTTCAAACCATAATTCAAGTACCAGATTTTTTAATTTGCTCTATTAATTTTAATCTTGTTAGTGCTGGCTCATCATTCCAAGCTGTCAAGATATATTTAATTGATCCTCTCATTTGGCTTCACTTGCTACTTTTCATACTGTTATGATAGCTGAATTTTTCTATGAACCTTCTTTATTCTTAGTTTAGATGCTGAAAGAAACACGTGTTTGCTATGACTTAGAAAAAAATCTTGCATGCATTATTAATAATTAGTAATAATCCTTGTCAACTCTAGGGAAGTGAGTTTAGTTAGCCCCATTTCATACTCAAGGAGATATGACATTTAGGACTGATCAACTTGTTCAGCACCACATGGCTAGACCGAGGAGATGACAGGAAAATATCCTTTATTTCAAAAATGGTATGTATATTTCTCTAGTCAGTCTCCTGGTTGACATAGATTCCTTTTCTTATACTGTTTTACTAAGGATGCATCTGAAGAAGACTGTTTTATCCCAAATAAAAGGAAAAATGATCTTCATAAAACATCCAAAAAATATTGTCATTTACAAAGGAAGGTGCCCCCAAACCCTTCCCATGAGTATCGAAGAACAGCATTAAGTCAGTCATCAACACTGGCATTTAGATTCCACTGGATAGAGACAGAGGATAGGTACGTAGAATTTTCTACTTGGGAAGGGAAGTTTAAACTCAGTTAGAAGCTGCTATAGTTTCTACATTCTTTACCAGTGCATATCTGATATGGCAAACCTCACACTGCCTCAAGGCAGGATCCAAGTCTATTAAGGCTCCTTAGCAGGTGACTCAGACTAGCAAATACAGGCATCTGGGTGTGTTGAATTCAATACACAAGGAACAGACATGGGTGTGTCCTGCGACTCTGCTTTACCTACTCTGAGATTTCAAAAGCAAAATGTTCTCCCCAAACAACTATTTAGATGAACTCTAAAAGATTATGTAACACTGCTGTTGTCTGCTCTCCCATTCCAACAAGAAAGCTGTTTAAGTCTTCTAGACGTTTTATGTGTAATTGTTTCTCTCACTATCTTCTAGTCCATGCTTTTTTCCTTTGGAAATGTTAACTCGGAGTTCATGCTCTTGTGCGTGGGGAAACAATTATACATTTCTAATCACCTAGTAGAATCACGTTTGCTAAGATACAAACAAACATACTTTAATTATAACGATAATAGGTTTAAAGAAAAATTAAAGATGGATTCCAATAAGTATAACTTTTCCTTCAAGGAGAATATGAAAATAATATTTTCCTTCTAGGAGAATATTAAAATAACAGAAAGAGTAAGAGGGTAGAAAGGAAATATAATCTGTCAAAAGATGAAAATGTCAATGTACAAAAGAAGCGAAGGAACATATATTGAAAAGGACGGCCCAGTGAGTAGCATTTCTGATTTCCATGTGGTAGTGGGCTTTAAATAGTTCCAGTTTTGATCTCTCATTTCCACACAGCTTCCATCAAAATACACTTTATTTTCCATTTAAAAGTTTCATATCATGCCTCACACAAAAATAACCAAAGGTCCAAAATATTTTCTCCATGGCTTCCAGGACGTTGATCACACAGAGGTACAAAGGCAGAGTTTCAAATGGTCGCCTGCCTCTGGGTGATTTTCACATGACATGAGTTAACTCAGGTGGGAATTCTGAAAAATTATCTTGGAGGTTACGTGAACTGAATTTTGTCCCCCCAACGAGTTTACTCAATTTCAAATACAACCGTGATAGGATTAAGATACTTGGCTTAAAATTCACAAAATTGAAAAGCATATACACATAGAATCACGGGGTACTTTTAGTGGATTTGTAATCCTAGGAGGAGCAATTCCATGCATTATCCATCTTGATAGTCTCAATTCAGAAAACTATAGTTCGAGTTGTGCAGTAAAATAAAAAAAAAAAAATAAGTTTGCAAATGTGCTCCCTTAGCATGTAACCCGAACATCACGCCACTGTAATGATAACATCTAAGGGCAAGGAGGTGCTTCCATCAATTGATATTTACCTTGTGTTTTCACTGGATCTGATATTTGGCTTGGATCACTAATCCCATACGCATTAGCTGCTCTCACCAGGAAAAGGTAAATTGCGTTGGGTTTGAGGCCTTTGATGGCAAATGTTTCTGTTTTCACATTTTCTGCCACAGTCTGCCAGCTGCTACCAGATGCATGGCTAAGGGGAGATACATTCATTAGAACAAGAACACAGGATTAAAAAAAAAAAAAGGAGAAACAGAAAAGCAAAAAAAGGGGGGGCTTGCAAGAACCCCTCTTACCTGAAGGCTTCTATAATATAAGATGTTGGGGTTGCTCCTGAGTTCAGGTTTGGCTGCCACGATAAAGTGACTGTGTTTTTGCTAACATCTGTAACTTCAGGCTTTGAGGGGGCACTGGGGATTAAGTTGGGGTCCGTGGGTCTTGGAGGTTGAACTGGAACTCCAAATTCTAACAAGAGTGGAAGGAGAAAAAACATTTATACATACAAAAACCGGCACATGAATGCAGGCAACACATGAACTTGCCTTCCTGTGGATCACTGTGGACACTGGCTCTGTTTGTCAAAATAAGCTTTAAGAGGAAATGTATAACTTTACCCTGGACTTCGATGTAAGCGCTCCACGTAGCCTCACCACTGGGGGTTGATGCAGTGCAGGTGTACCGACCCGTGTCACCCAGCTGCGAAAGCACATGGAAAAGAAATATTTGGAATCATCGAGACCTTTCTGGGCTGGAAAAACAATTACAGGTTCGTCAATAGCCCACAAATACAGATAACTACATTAAATTCTGCAAACCAGAAATGTCCCTGTAATTGAATGTATTTTTTTTCTTGAAACATAAAGGAAAATATTGTATGAAGACAGAAATAAAGGGCCTTTATATGGTTATCCTGTGATCTAACTATCTATCTACCTATCTAGCTATCTCTTTAACAGACTAGGTCTAGCATCAAAGATTAGGAAAATATGAATAATATGGTATCTTCTTAAATTGTCCACTTTACACTCCTCCCCCCTTATCATTAAACTTAAGTCAGTCTCAGACATAAACCCAAAACCCTTGATGGAACAAGCACTTTCCCTTCTGAAAACTGAAGCCAAAAGTAAACTCTGGCTTAACCTATAACTGGGAGCAGCATGCTAAAGCCATATCCTTCTGATTAATGTAACAACTCTTATCTTCAGATAACATTGTCATCTGGCTCTGGCAAGAGCAAGAACAAGGTTGCAATGGTTGCTATAAAGAGGAACACTACCACAACTCCTGTGGCACACCAAACCAAAGAAGCCACCCACGAGACCAATCCAGGCAATGGAAAAGACTGCTGATCGCTGCCCAGTACCCTTGTTTCATATGCTTCGAAAGCTTGTCTCAACAAGACCTCAAAAGAAAATCAAAATCAAAACAATGTAAAAGAGTTCTGAAGGAACAGATATGAGAAGACCCTGGATGGTAAGTTCCTACACTTGTTTCCACCAATCTGTGGGCTTTTATTTTTATCACTCAGCATTATGATTTGAAATGGGCACTGAGTTGGTGCATGGCTTTTATAAGCATTATCCATATGTATGATATTCTGTAGTTGCAAAATGCTGGGCTAAATAGTAACAACAGAAACACTGCTTGAGTCCACTGTTCATAAAACAATACTAGAAAACTTACCTTGCTAATTACTTACAAAATGCCTACATGATATCACACACACAGGCTCACGAACATGCACACACAGAGAAGGCACACTCCCTCTCTCAGGTCCCCAACCACTTTTCTCAATAAGTCTTCCAAAGCATTTTCTTCCTTCTCCATAGGACCTTAAATTACTTGCCATAATCTAAGTTATGAGTCAAATCACTTCAGGCAGGCTCAGTGGCATGTCTGAACAAATGATGCATCCCATTAAAATGTATTAGTATTTTTACTTAGTATTTCATCTAGGGGACTGTGTTTCAATGCTAGTTGCTGCCTATAAAAATAGACCCAAGCAGGAAGTCCATGATGGCTTTGCAAGTTACCTTAGCATAGCGGATCTGCAGCACGCCACTCTCTAGCTGTTTGATCCGAGAATCTTGGGTTGAAACAAGGACTCCATCCTTCCTCCACAGAATTGTGGGCACTGGACTGCCTGTGGCCACACAGCTGAGGATTAAAGTGCCATCCACTGCTACAGTCTGATTCACAGGACCTTGCCGAATGACTGGGGGAGGCCGGTCTGCAATCACTGCCAAAAGAAACAACAGGAAATAGATTTCTGCAACTGGAAGCAATTTTCTAATCATCTGAGCAACAGCCATTGCTGTAGGCTTTTGAAAAAAAAAAAAAGACTAAAGATAATTAAACAAGTAATTAAAGTGGAGACATGCATTATTCAGAATTCATTTACATGATGCACTGATTAGGAATATTAAAATGAGATACAATGTATGCCTTTCAAATGACCAACTAGATCTGAGCATCCTGCGTTATCTAGGGACGGATCTAAGTGTTCAGAAATTGAATAAAGGCTGTGGCTGGTGAAGAAGGTTCATAATGATGAGAACAGAATACTGTAAACACGAAGAAGCACAAGAAACAGAACCGTTTAACACATTTATCCCGTAGAAATGTATGAGACAGATTTTAATGAATGAACCAAGGTCAACCTGATTTCAGAATTGTTTTGTCTCTAACAACCACCGCCATCACCATGAAATGAAGCTACCATGCACAATGTTTGACAATTTTGAATTTTAAAAGGTGCATTGAACTTTCATTTATAAACAAATAGAATTGAACTTTCTGTCTTTCTTTCTTTTTTATCTCAGAATGATCTGCTATCTTTCTTCTTCCTCCTTTCTCTCTCCCTTGTTTCTTTCCCTCCTTTCTTCTTTTGGGATGGTGTTTGTGTGTGTGTGTGTGTGTGTGTGTGTGTGTGTGTGTGAGTGGACATCAGGTTGGGATATTTGTATTTTTGTGCATATGTATCCACATGTGTGTGGGGTGTGTGTGAGAACACACATGTGGCTGGGCATGCATGCATGCCCATGCATGTGAGTGCAGAGTCCAGAGGCTGATGTTGGGCGCCTCTGCTCTCTCTTTACTTATCGCTCTCTGCTTTACTTATGAAGCAGTTTCTTCCTGAAGCACGGATTTTAGGCTTGGCCAGTCCAGACAGCCGGCTTTCCAGGAAATCCCCCTCCCCCCCAGTCTCCTGAATGCTTGGATTACAGGCTCAACACCTCACCCACTCAGCTTTTACATTGGTTGCAGGCACACAAACTCCATTCTCTGCCCTTGGGAGGCAAGCCCTTTATCCATTGAGCAAAGTCTAGGATGTTGGGATGATGTTTTTTCTACTGAAATATACACATGGGTTAAAAAATATCACCACCACCCTATAATGGATTCAGAGTCACTGGAGAGTTACTCAATATCAGGTTGTTGGTGGCTAATCCAGAGAGATAAGTGAGGTTGACATCCACGCTTGGCACACATGCTTAGAATAAACACACATGGCAAATGCATTTCAGTCAACACGGTTTGTTTTCTTTTCATTGAAAATATACTTTTTCCCCACACAATATATTTAGCTTACAATTTACTCTTTTTCTCGTCCTAGATCCACCCCACCTCCCCATCCATCCCACCTCCCCATCCATACAACTCCATGCCTTCTTTCTTTTTTGGTTTATAAAACAGGCAAATAAAAAGATAAGCCACGACAGAGACATAACATTCATAAAACCCTCTGTCTATCTACCTACCTATCTGTCTATCTGTCTGTCTGTCCATCTATCTATCCATCCATCCATCCATCCATCTATCTAATTTTCAAAACAGGGTTTCTCTGCATTGCCCTGGCTATCTTGGCATTCACTATGTTGATCAGGATGGCCTCAAACCTGGGGATCCATCTGTCTTTGCCTCTCACGTGCTGGGATCAAAGGTACCACCACATAGCAAGACTGTTTTTAATACTAACTTAAACCTATTGAAAAAGGACTAAAGAAGAAAGATTTTATTTTAATTAAATAAAATTATTGTAAAATATAAAACACGTGAAAACTGTTATGTCTTAAAGTCACCATTTTAGTGAGACTCTAAAATAAATATAGAGGAAGAAGTACAAAATTGGAAAAACGTTCCCATCTTCTGATTGAGACCGCTTAGCATACTTAGCATGCTTAGATTCCTTTAAAATGAATTCAAGTTGTTTGTTTAATTTCAGGAAATTGTTTTCAATTATTAAGCTTTAAAATTCTGGATCTCAGAGTTTAAAAAAGAAAAAAAAGATGCAAATATATGAGAGAGAATTCTAACAAGTTGTCTAGCTGAAGGAGTCTGGCTGCCAGAGGAACTAAATTTTGGATGCATTAATTTGCGAATCTGGATGTGTCATGTTCAAAGTTTTATGCACCAAAGATTTTCACAAGCTGGAGTCACACTTCAATTTGTTCCTCGTTTATCATGCAATAATTATTAGTCTTATGCATTCCCATAAAAAGAAAGCAATTAAGTGAGATCAGTGCGCCCTGCGCTTCCAGTTCCCTTCCTTGCCATCTTTACTGGTGCGAAGTTTGCCAGTAGAGCGAGGAAAGGAGAAGGCTGAATATTTAAGCTTGGCAGAAGTGTTTTAGATACCACACTGGAGGGTAAAGGAAGCCAACAATTCCTTCACTCAGGCTTTTAAACATCCTCTCTGTAGTACATATGGAGGCTTACTAAAACAGAATTGCGGATCCTTCTTGGTAAATCCACGGGGCATTTATAAGACTGCTTGGGTTCCATTGAGTATCAGAAAGAAGGAACAGATACTTCCAGACATTAATTGAATTCGTAACAGACTGCTTCACTCCAATTGATTATCAGTACGTCTAGGGCTAAGATGGCTGACATTTGGTAAACTTGCTATATTCAGAAGTCATTGAATGTCAGGGGTCTATTATAACTTAGGTCTGATTGCCCAGAGTTGCTTTACAAGGGGTCAGGTATACCTCCCCAATCCTACCCTAACCGGGTTTATGGCTGGGTTCTCTTGCTTTGTCAGTTATGTCTGCACCGTTTCTACTGGGTAGGTAACAAAAACAAAGCAATAAAAAAGCACTTCCATCATCTGCCATGTGTCTTGTGGTTAGTTGTTTAATCCCCACTTTATTTGTGTTGTTTGCTTGTGTATATGTGTGGTGTGTGCCCATGTGTCCAGGCATGAGCATGAAGATGCATGTAGAGACCAAAGGTTGAGTCTGGTCTCTTCCCTCAGTTGCTCTCCATTTTATTTAATGGGTCAAAGTGTCTTGCTGAATCAGGCGCATCATAAAACAGGCTAGTCTAGGTACCAACATCCCCCAGGGATCCCCGTATTACAGCCTTCTGAGTCCTGGGACTGCAAGGGGCTTGTATATGGGCTCTGGGGATCCAAATGCTGGCCCTCTCATTTGCAGGGGTGCTTTATCCACTGAGCCATCTCGCCCAATTTCTTCATGTTTTTAAATCTATAAAATGAAGGCACTGAAACTTGTTCAAATCAGGTCAGGAGTACTCAGTGGATACTGAGATAAAAAATGAATGTGCTTAGGAAACTGCAAAAGGCCAGACATTCACAAGTACTATACAAAAGCTAATATGTAAATCAGAGCTGCAAATATCAGACTTCATTAAAACACTTTCACACTTCTCGGCTCAGAAAACAAAACCACAGTGCATTCACCAATGGGTATAAAATACTAATGAAATGCTTTAGTTTATATCACGAAATACGGCCCACTGATAGGTAAAATCTAAATTTACAGATTGTAAGAGAGATTTCAAATCAGTGTTTAATACCTTACATTGGAATTATGCAAAAGAAATGTCAGGCAATAGAACAGAGAGTGCAAGAATTGGAAATGTGTAATGAAGTCAAGTCATATGGATTTTCAGTAAAAACTATAGTTATTGAGTGGTTCGTGTATGAAAAATGCATATGTGTACATCAACGAACATCAAAGTAAATACTTCAATTGCCATCTATTTTCAA
Source organism: Hylomyscus alleni (assembly GCA_019843855.1). Lineage (NCBI taxonomy): Eukaryota > Metazoa > Chordata > Mammalia > Rodentia > Muridae > Hylomyscus > Hylomyscus alleni. The sequence continues at coordinate 47,452 of JADRCC010504385.1, forward strand.
GTGCTTTAAAAAGCCATTTATTAAAATGGACGATTTTAGGTATACAGTATTATAAATATTCCTTTTAGGAATTAGAGACTGAAACTTTAAAGTCAAGCAACTTGTCTAAATACAAAAAGAGCTGGAGAACAGCCTTGTTTTACTGCATACTAGGCTTATCAGAGATGCAAACAAAATACTAATAAATTTACATAATTTAAATATTATTGTTGTTTGATCATCTTTATTTTTCTTGTAGTCTAGTAGTAAGCAGATATAAATGTACACACGCTTTGTACAAAGTCAGTAAGGCTGAATGTCAGTGCAGGCGTCACACCAGAGACAGCTGCTGCTTCCCTCCTGCCTTATGCTCTATTCTGCCTTTCCCTTGTATTTGCCAACAATACAGAAGGTCAAGAAGACAAATCAAATAATATGGAGAACATACTCTTTCTACAAGCAAACAGGTCAACAGATTTGGGAGTATAAAAAAATTGACATTGTCAGGATTTGCTATGATTATGGCCATAGCTATAAAGGACAAGTCCATGGGTGTGTGTGTATGTGCATGTGTGTGTGCATGTGTGTGTATGTGTGCATGTATGTGTGCATGTGTATTTGCATGTGTTTGTATTTGTATTTGTGTGTTTGTGTGTGTATGTGCATGTGTGTGTGCATGTGTGTGTGTGGGGGGGTGTATTTTGTACTGTGCAGACCAGAGCTCTACTTTGGGTATCTTCCGCTCTTGTTCTTCACATTTTTTTGGGTCAGGGTCTCCTGTGAACGTGGAACTTACTCATTGGCAAGTATTGAAATTGGTATGCTTAGTTCTGAACTTACAGACTTGTGCCCCTGATGGGCTTTTTAAGGGAGGGTTTGAGGATCCGAACTCAGACTCATAGGAGTATACAGCAGACAGTTTATGGAGTGAGCCATTTCCTTGACCTAAAAATCTTTGCTTTTAATTATGAGAATAGAGACATTTGGGAAAAGTTCAGCAGTTTTATCTTATTTCATAGATAGCCATACAATGTTGCGATTATAAGTGTATGAGCAATTTTTAGAACTCTACTTTCTATTAGGTGGTCCTCATGATTATGATCTATAATGGCTATAATGCACAGCATGGACCACAATGCATTTTCAGTATAATGTACAGGATGTGTCATAGGTAAGTATAAGATAATGAAGTTTTATGACAGAGACAATCCTGGTTTTGAATTCTCCCTAGGAGTTAGCTGTTTCTTGCTTTTTGTGTATGTTGTTATTTTGTTTTGGTTTTGGTTTTCTTCCTGATACTCACTCAATAATATCTTCTAAGCATCTATTATATTAGATCTAGGGTGGATACTAGGCAAATATTGACTTGACTAAACAGAAAATGGCTCAAATTTCAGGAGACTTGGATTGGAATGAATAACAGAGGAACACAAGATATAGGATGAAACGTATGGAATTATGGAATAAACCTGTGTACAGATGGCGGGCGTGGAGGCATAGGACTCATATTTGTTAGGGCAAAATCCCTGTACAAAGTGAAATTCAAGATAGTATACATGTGCAACAAGAGAAGACATTGAAGCAGCACTGTATAGAGAAACACACAAGCATCGTGGTATTCAGAACAGAGCCTTCAGAGTGTCAAGCGTGTACCGTATAGCTCACTGAAGGATACTAAACTTCCTGAGACCTCCAGGCTACTCTTCTAAAAAAAGCATCCCTGAAGAATCTGCCACATTCAGTGTTAGCTACAAAATCCAACTCAACTTGGGAAACTTGAATGCTTTCCTTCAGAGTTAGAATAAAGAAGACCATGTCTACAGTTACAGTTCTACTGTAGAACTACATGGCACAGACAATGAGGGTGAGAAAGGGAGACAAGGGGTATATAATATATACTTCTTCATTTATAAAGAAAACATGTAGATTATAGCATTTATATATACTCTATAAACAAGTAGGACTTTCTCTTTTTAGTTGCTATATTTTGCACATAAAAATTTCAGAATAATTTACATGAAAACCATCGAAAAATGAAGGACTTTATCAAGGTTGCTTGATGAAAAGTTTATACACAAAAATTTAACTGCACAAATAAGCACTTTCTTCAAACCACTCAATAATGGAAAATTTAAACTCACATATAGACACATCAAAAAAGGCAGGTGGAATTAGAAAGCACATGCAAAATTTGTATTTGGAAAACGACAGACATTATTGAGTGATATTAAAGAAAAACTAAATAAATTGAGGTACATATGGGATATATATAATTTCTGAGTGGATGACTTAATATTATGAAGAATCAAAATAAAAAACTTACAACTTTGAGTAGAATATCTAGTCTTTTTTTTAAAGATTCATTTACTTATTTTATGCATATGTGCTCTATCTGCATCTACCTCTGCATGCCAGAAGAGAGCATCAGCTCACATTATAGATGGTTGTGAACCACCACGTGGTTGCTGGGGATTGAACTCGGGACCTCTGGAAGAATAGACAATGCTCGTTACCGCTGAGTCATCTTTCCAGCCCTGAGTAGGGTATATATTCTTAAGTGATTTTCTTTTTGGCCAGTTTAGTAAAACTAAAATAAGAAGTTAAAAGTTGAAGACTTGCATCAGCCTTTAGGACTTTAAGCTACAACAACCAAGTCTATATGAAGTAGAGCAAGCAGACCTGTGGAACAGAACAGAGACTATGTGTTGCACAGTTATCTATGCCCATCTGAAGTTAAATAAAATGGCAATGTAGTTAAATGTGAAAAGCATGGTCTCTTCTAGAAATATGATGGAGCAACTAGTTTGAGTGCATTTAGTCCCTAGGACTGGAGAGGTTGAGACAGCAGGATCTCGGGAGCTCCCTAGCCAGCCAACCTGGTCAATGAGAGACTCCATCTCTATAACAAGTAGAAGGCACCTGAAGTTTCCTATGGCCTTCACCTGCATCACATACATCCACTCACAAACGCAAAATATACACAAACAACACAGTCAACTGGAAAGTAGCAATAGCTGGCATTTTTTATTTCTGACTCTCCTCCTTTATTCTGGTACCATCTTTTTCCTTGAAAGACAATGAAGTGCTTGCTTTTTAGGACCCTTAATCTGCTGCTTGGAATTGCAAAATAATTTTAAGTTTTTAAATAAACTCGATATAGAAAACAAAAAGCATGTCCTTGTAATTTCAAAGATGTTTACACTCACATATTCATAAATGTATCAATATGTATATTACACATGCTATATACATGTAAATATATTTTTATACATCTAAAATATATTTATTTAATATATGTATAGGTATCTTAATGTGTACAATAAATACATGCACATATACCTATAAATATCTATTTCATATATTCATAGACATTTTATTTTATGAAATAAATATATACTTCATAAACTAAAATCTTATATCACAAATGTACATATATATGTGCACATGTATAAACATATTTATAAGCAATTTATAATTTCTTCCACATTTTCAGAAGATTACTACTTGTATTTTGTAGGTTGGAAATTTTTCTCAATTATCATGTCTTTACAATATATTTGGCAATAGCTGATCATGTTTAGGGAATTGATAAATAGAATAAATCAAGACTATGAAGAAAACCTATCATATTGTTATTTGTCAGTTTTTGAAATCATGATCAATTCTTTTTCATTTCGAGAAAATAGTAGAAATATTGGGTTCTGTGGAGAGCATACAGACTCTCTAAGACTTTGTCCTGTTTTACACTTCTCTGAAACTTGAACACTTTCCTCTGTTCAGCTCTTCAGAATGAAATTATTCATGCAGAATCTCTGCATTTTAGGAATCTGATCTGTACACAGAGACTTATAATAGAGTGGCTATCGTATGGACACCCTCTTCAGGTTACAGTAAGATGGACGTAAGGAAGAGTGCGAAGCTTGAGGAGAAAACACCCGCAAGGTTCTTTCAAACCCTAAAACAATCTGGATTATTTTGAAAGAAAATATTTTACTTTACCATCAGTAACTTCCAAATATGCCTTTGTGATGATACTTCCAGCAACATTTAAAGTCTGACAGATGTAGTAACCGACATCAGACCGCTGGACGTTCGTAATAGTGAGGTCCCCTGTCTGGGAAACTGAAAACCGGCTAGAGGACTGTGGAGGCTGGTAGGAGAAAAGCAGATTCTAAAACCAGAATTGGGGAGGAAAGAATAGAAACAGGTTAACCGCTAGGTCCGAATAGTGTGGCAAAGGTAATGTGTACATTTGCAAATATACATGTAAATATATACATAAACTAAATATTCTTTCACCACAAACCATATATATTGATGTGCACATGTATAAATACATATTATTAAACATAAAGTGTTTAATAATACAAAGCTAAATGAAATTATATAAAAAATAGTAAAATTCTCAATACTCACATGCATTTTTGTAACCATCAGTTTGAGAATAATATTGAACATACAAGGAGACTAAATGTTGAGAGACTAAAATATATTTATGCAAATGACAACAAAAATCTTGCATTGCATATGAATGGCTAATAATACAATACATAAACAAACTGGGAATTTAAACTAATTCCAATAAAGTACACTCAAGGATGCCATTTTGGCACCATAACAAGCATTTCTCCATGTTGCCAGTCACTACTCTTCTGGACCACTTAGCCATCACTTAGCAGTGGTATATGGTGTTCTCCTGTTAGGAGATAAGAATGCATGTTATGGAGGTTTTGAAGTCCATGTAGAATTGAACAAAAAGATGCAATTCCTTAGAAGTTTGTACTTCATGTGTTGTTTTTCGGGAAACCAAGTATATTGACCTTTTCCTAACCAAGGATAGTGCTTTACTTTTAAAGTTTTGATGTTATTTAGCAAGAATAATCTTGTAAAGGGTTATGTAATACTTGGAGGAAAAAGTTTTAATGACTCTTTATGCAAAATGATTTGCACTGTTGAACCAAAGTAATTAAAAATTTTGGAAATTAATTCAGTTGAAGTGTCACACTACTGAAAAGGACATCTTGTGGATTACAATTTTTGCTATAAAGATATTCCTGCATAATCCAATCTCAATTCTTCTAGTTCTATTAATTCTTGTCTTTATCTTGTTCTCAGCAAACAATTTTGTGGGACCAAATGGAGTATCTTAGAACCTACCAAGATATTAGAATTCAAATGACAGCCTACATGCTATAATCAAACTGATGCTTGCCAACCAGAATAAAATAAAAAAAAAATTGAAGTTGGTAGCACTACCCTTAAAAGATCACAGTAAGCTATGTGCTTGCATTTTATAAAAACCTTTAGAAGCAGGACCACAATATCCCCAACACTGAGTCAAGCAACACTAAGACAGACCAAGGAATGACCATACCGAAAATGAACAGAATTAATTTTTACAAGTAAGGAATTTCACCTTATTTAAGAAGGAAAAAAAAAATCACAGAGATGAGATAAGAAGAGATTTGAAACTCTGCCTCTGCCTTATGTATTATGCTGGGGCCTGACAACACAGGAGTTACTATTCTAGATTATAGAGTGTTTAGAAAACACGATATACCTTCCGCTGATAAGTACACATGATAGTTTTAAAGATGAGAAAGTATAGAACTCTAGGGCACATGGTATTGATGCTAAGGGGGATTTGACATTATTTGGAGCATCAGAAGATAGAACCATTCCTGAGCTTCTGGAGAGCAGACATGGAATAAGCCTCAGCTGTCTTTCATTTCAAATGTACTTAAACCTGTTCGTGTGTGATTCTAGATAGCTGCATAACGGGAAAGGCAGCTGAATTATATAGAGGGAATGGACCCGTCTTTATTAGTGTGGACAGTTTCAAAATAAAAGGAACTTTATATGGCAAAATGATGGCTTGTACACACAACTCTGAGTATTAAAATAAGGCATTGAAAATGGCTCTAAGAATTCAAACGGGGACCCCTTTCTCTTCCCTCTTCATTCTAAACATTTCTGGGGTTTTTGATTAATTCATTTCTTGCTAATGTGATTGGTCTATAATTTCACAATCCTTTGATTTTTTTTCTTCGCAAATAACTAATACCCGTGTTTTCAGTAAAAAAGAAAAGTTAGAAAATAGTTATACCTGACTTCCCTCTCTCCTCCAAAAGATAGCTGGTTGAGGATTTCCAGTTGCTTCACACTGAAAAGTCACAGTTCGTCCCAAGGCAACCACTTGGTCACGAGGCTTTACAACAAAGTGTGGTGGCTCTAAAGAAAAAAAACATACGGAGTCAGATCATTGCACCACATTCCCTACATGGTCCTGCCTTCATTTCCTACACCACAGTATAATAATTGACCACCTCCCACCCTTCATTTAAAGGAAAATTGCTAAGTGCATATTTATAGAATGAAATAGAGTTGTATTGTGAAGAGCTTTATTACTTAACCTAGACCTGGAATTAATCCTCACATCTAGAAGAATTCTTGAGCTACAAGCTGACCCTTTCCATTCAGATCATACCCGAAAATTATTATATGAATAAATATTATCTTTTCTCACTGAGAGCTGCTTCAAGGTGAATGATGTCTAATCACGCGCATGCAAGTTCTCTTGATACAGGCAGGGGCTGAAATTACTTTAATTTACCTCAAAAGCTCCTGAAATGCTACCATGCAAATTAGAGCCATTTAAAATCTTCAGTCCAATTATTCGAACAGAAATGGATTTAAAGCAATAGTGGAGTCACATGCCCCCTTCATTTACATGGGCAAGGGCATGTTCAAACAGAATATATATGGAAATGAGGGCAAATTCAGAACACCTGCTCATCCTGACATTATAAATACTGCCAGCTTTGTCCAAACTGTTTGATTTAGACAGACGTGAATGGCCACTTCATCCACCAGTCAACAGTGTGTCAGAAAATTGCATCAGTTACGTTGAGGGCAATGGCAGCTGAAAGGTATGTATGCTGACAGAGCAGGCTTGGGTGGGGAGTTGGAGCCTGCGTCAGGGCTGGGCATTGCACAGGAAAAAGAAAAAAATCAAACAATATGTACTGAGTATGGCTTTTTACTCAATGTGTAGACTTTCTAAATCCACTTCTTATCAGCTGTCTGAAAATTCGAATCATTCCCTCTCGTCTCAGTGTGTGCCAGACTTCTAACAGCTTATATGGGGCTTGGATCCTTTAACTTACTTTTCATGGCCGGTCCCCTCATGGCCTTTGTTCCCTTAAAAATTCAGTTGTTACGTTAGTCACTTAAGGTCACTCCCTAGAACAAATCTGAATTGAAACCCAAGTTCAGATGGTACCTAAGAATGTCACCACACAGCTTACAGGAGTAAGGGTCTTTTCTTCCTAAAAGCTTTCTTATGAGCATCTATGAATTAGATGTAATAATGGCGTTTACGCTGCCACCTTCATCCAGGTGTGTGACGTGTTTGGTGGCGGGTGACTCCATTACTCATTTCTCTCTGATTCCCTTCCCATTCCTGTTCACCTCCCTCCTCTTCCCAGCCAAAACCAATCCTACATTTATGACTTTGTTTTCTTATTTATTTGTTTGTTTGCTTGTTTATTTGTGAACCAAGGAGAATGGTTCTTTTCAAAAAAATATTTGGAAAGATAATTTTCTTTTTTGTCATATTTCCAGGGCAATTTTATCTGATATACCTATGTGTGTGTATGTGTGTTTTATATATATGTGTGTGTATATATATATATAGATATATGTATCTATATCTATCTATAAAATGTTATGTGATAATTACAAAAGTACATCATAAAAGCATATTAAAACCTATTTAATAGATGCTTCATACTATACATATATAGAATCATAAATATAGAAACATGCTTTAAAAAAAGAAAACGTAATGTCATTTGTTCACAGTTAATACTGTAATAAAAACTGAAGAAAGTAATTAGGTCTCTTAACTTCTAGATAAATGTACTTCCTTCTTTGCTTTTCTTTTTCTTTTTTTAATTTAAGGTTAGTAGAAAAATCTAACGGTTGACTAGAAAATTATAAGATAATTGAAAAATAAGATCAAATGTTTTGAAATGTTCTCTAACTTACAGAATATAAAATACAAAGCCGGCAGACACAGTTGGAGTTCAATTTGGTCAAACTGAAGTTCTAGCTTTGGTAGTTTGGTAGAAAACCTGTGACTGTGATCGAGTGGTTTGCTCATGAATTCAGCTAACACTGTCATCACCCAGGTATAATAACGGCATGCTCCTGGTTGCCCAGGGATGGTCCCTCCTCTACCAAGTCAAATGGGAGCACTTTCCTCCTTTGAATAACTGAAGTAGAATCAGACTTAGAAACTCAGAGCTGACTGGGTAATAAATGAAATCTAGACTAGAGTTTGGTTTCTTTCAATAAAGGAAAACCAAATGATTAATTAGATGCGTGGGAGCAGATGACTTTCCAATATGAAGGGAATCCAAGTAGAGAAATATAAATGTTCAAGCCACTCAGTCAAGCGAAGCCTTGGGGTGGTCTCCATCCCAAATCTCAGGAGCTCGCCTGGGAATCTGTGCCAGAAACTGTTTCTTTTATAAAATGCCAGCTCTCCTCAAACCTCAAAGACTTATTTGGGAAAAAGGAATACAAACCCTTATGCTAACTACATTTATCCCGAAGCTATCCTTCCACACAGGATATTTGCTTGGAAATGATTTACTATATTCTGTAGGCACAGTCTCTAGCCAACATCAACAGTGACATCAGCCACAAGAGACTTCTTAGAAACAAAATTTTAAAATCCTCCTCCGACTAGTATGGTAGCATAAGCCTATAGTGCCAGCTACCCAGAAGGCCTACAAAGAGAATTGCTTGTATCTAAGAATTTGAAGACATCAATGTCACACTTTAAAAAGTAAACTCAGGGAAAAAAAATCCTTTTTCTATGTATGTCAGATATCAGATACAGTTTTATCTCTAAGGAAAAAGGGGACAAATAAATTTCTATTAATATGTAATTATTTAGACTGAAGATATTCACCACATACATAGATCTGATATTTTATGACTATATATTGTAATGGCTTTTGAATTCTAAAATATTTGTTATCTGTGCTCAAAGGATATAATGATGTAACCAATATAGTTGTATAGTAGGTATTGTAAAGGTGGATAGATTGGGCAAAGAAGTAAAAGAAAAACTGCCAATAATTCTACCATGGAAACTAGATAATATTCTTTAACAAGATCCTACTAAAACACCATTTTAGTAATTATTGAATAACATATATTACCGAAAATAATCAATCTCTATTCTTTTACATTTTGATTTTTCTTAATACCAGCTCAGTAGAATCAGCACCTAACATACTCCATTATTGAAAAGCCCATTCAACATGTGTGACTATGTGTCCGTAAACAACAGTGAGAGAGATTTAAGGTGAAAATGATGTACTGGCCTCTTTTGGCATCACAATTTCTCTGCACGTGGCATTCTGTTAACACCACTGAATGAGTGAATCTTCTAACCTAAGTACAAAGGACAGTGCCAGCTCATCACTATAAACAAATAAACAAACAAAAAAAAAAA
>JADRCC010504415.1:0-10042 GCA_019843855.1 Hylomyscus alleni
AACTCAAAACAAAACTAGAAAATACAGAACAGACATTAGTTGTCATATTCTATCTTGTCTGGTCATATATGGTTGCTATCTCATGTAGACCTGTTCTTTTTGAAAGATAAAATGGGAGAATAGACTTGGGGGAGAGGAGAGATAAAAACAAATAAAGATAATCTCATGGAAGTTAAAAATTGGATAATATTTAGCAGGTATTGGAGAGTTAGATATTCAATTGTGCCTTTATTCTTGACTGCTGGCAGACAGAGAGCCACAGTAGTAGCTGTTGCTTGTATTTTTCAGTTCCAGATGTATACTCGGGAATCTAATAAAGCTCCAAGCACTTCCCCAATGCCAATAATGAGTATTTTCTATTGTGTCAATTCTTTTCTAATTAATACTGTGTTCATTTCTGCTGTGTGGATATTTTTCTCACATTTTCTCTTTAATATAGTTCTGAATAAAAAGAAACTCATTTATAAAATAAGTGAGATATGAAAAGTTATTTATAGCATGCCTTCACTCTTTTATGTCATCTTGGAGTTATTTCATTTGTTTAAGCAACATGATCATTGTTGTTGCCCATCTTACTTCTATAAATACCATTTTCCTCCCTCATTACTTTTTTTTTTTCTAAAAAACTTGATATCTCACACTTTTCAATATTGTGCTTTTCCAGTTTCCTGGCTTTGCCACAAAGCATTGGAATTGCTTTTTCTTTTGTATAGGTTAATGTTTTTGTCAGTACTCATGTTGGAAATATGTTAGCACTTTTCCTTGGAAATTACTGTCAGATGCACCATTCCTGTATAGTGGGCTCTACTCCTACACCCATCATTGATCTTCACAATTGAATCTGATTAGCTAGATTCTTTATTTTCCTTTGCATAAAACCCTTTAATAATCATCTAAAAAACTTTGGTTTTGTTTCATTTTTCATTCTGGATTTATCAAATTTGGCAAAATTTGTTTATTGGGGGGCTTATCTTCTGTACGTGAAGTGGCATTGTCCATATTTTCTGGCCCATGTAGTATGTTATTGACTCTCATTCCTGGTCCACAGTTCCTTACATATGTTCTCATGTTCCTGCTTCTAGCAAGATCTAAAAACTCAAACTCCTCTAAAGGACTGCTGATTCCTGTCGCCTGCTGAGCCGTATCATTTATTTTATCAGTCCTCTGTCCTAAGGAGATGAATGTTTCAAATGCTTTCCAAGGAAAACTCTAAGTCATGACATTTTGACATTTTTTTTACTTTAAGTTTGTGAGTAATTGTGCTCAGGATGCCATTATGTGTCATTAATGAATAAATGTCATTCATTAATAATTATTTATTTCTACTGTCTTTAGACTTTCAATTTATTTAATATGGTCAATATTTTCATGATACTGATACTTCTGTAGGTTTTATCTTTATTGATAAAAGTGTACTACTTTCACTTACAGCTTACTGAGGACTATTAGCAGTCTTGCTATGTCCAGGTACCAGACTACAATTGCATGGTAACAATAGGTTGACCTTAAAAACTCCATTCTATTCTCTGTTTTATAGGGAATATATAACAAAGAAAAGAAAAACATTTATGAATAAAATTAACCAATGTGTGAAAGAAGACTAATACAACCAAAATTATAAACTTCTGTCAAGGCTCATACATCATTTCAAGAGAGGATGCAAAGACTGTAACAGCCAGAAGTGGTAGATGGCTAGAAGTTAACAGTATCTATTGGATATATTATGGCAGTTACACATATTAACACATAGTGATTGTGGCAGCATATATAATCCCCATAGAAACTATAGTCACATCAAACCTATGCTTGGAAAGGAAATGTAGATATAAAATCCTACACCTAACTGAGGTACTGGCAACTGAAATCTTCTGGAGAGGGAGAGTCAGTGTTGATTAAGAATGTCACTCCTGGAGAGTTAGCCATACTCTAGACACACACACACACACACACACACACACACACACACACACATACACACACACACAGAGAGAGAGAGGCACATATACACGCACACACACACACAGAGGCACACATACACGCGCACACAGAGAGAGAGAGAGAGAGAGAGAGAGAGAGAGAGAGAGAGACATATACACACACACATACACACACACAGAGGCACATATACATGCGCACACACACACACACACAGAGAGAGAGAGAGAGAGAGAGAGAGGCACACATACACGCGCACACACACACACACAGAGAGAGTCAGAGAGAGAGAGAGGAGAGAGAGAGACTCAGAGAGAGAGAGACACATGTACACACACAGACACACACACACAGAGAGAGTCAGAGAGAGAGAGAAAGACATATGTACACACACACAGACACACACACAGAGAGAGAGAGAGAGACTCAGAGAGAGAGAGAGAAAGACACATGTACACACACACAGACACACAGCGAGAGAGTCAGAGAGAGAGAAAGACACATGTACACACACACACACACACACACACACACACACACACACACACACTAGACAATAGAAAAATGAAAAATGTCAAAAAAGCTGTCTAAAGTTGGCTTGCCTAACAAAAGTTGAGAGGAAGCATATGCTGGAACCTGGAGACAGGGGTAAGGGAATCACTGTAAGTTTAAAGTCAATGTAATGTGCAGAATGACTGTGCGTCACATTTAAAAGAAGAAAAGCTTTATTATGGGGTACTCTTGAGCCATAATTCTGTGAAAATATGATTAATAGAAATCTGGGAAAGGTAAAATCGTGATCCATTTGGAAATGACTCCATATTGTTTTCAACAGAATTGAGGAAGAGGGAGCACTGTCATTCCATGTGAACACGCGGTTGCATTCAGGGCATTTCTTGGACGTTTGGTGAGGCAGTCCTGAGCTCCCACTGAGGATGTTGTTTTTGAGATAAAGCTGTCTTTCCCAGCAAGAGGTAGATGGGTCCACAAACTTCCATTATGATCAGACTTGGGCTTTATTTTTTTAAAAAAGAAAATCTAGAAAATAAATTTTAGTTATTGTAGAGGAATAAGAGCTCAAGAATTGAATTTTAAAGAAAGCATTCAACAAGGAGAAATCTAATAAGTACTCTAACATTATCATAAATTATAAGGATATTAATCCTTATTAAGTCAATAAAATGAATAGGAAGATGAACTACCTGAAAGAAATCTTGGTGGTGGTACATTTTATGCTGGCTGCATATACTGCATTTTCCTTTAAAAGATGTTAATATTGGGCTGGAGAGATGGCTCAGTGGTGAAGAGCACTGACTGCTCTTTCTGAGGTCCTGAGTTCAATTCCTAGCCACATGGTGGCTCACAACCATCCAATGCCTTTTTCTGGTGTGTCTGAAGACAGCTAAAGTGTACTCATATACAAAAAATAAATAATAATATTTTTAAAAAGGTGTTAATATTTAACATAGATAGTTACCTCTATCTAATATCAATTAATATTGCTATTTAAACATAAGGATTAGATATTGACAATGAAAATATTCATATTGTTTTTCAACAATTGTGGAAAATTAATTCTGAGTGCCAGTCAAAGTGAAAAAGTTCCAGACATTGCTGGTGCAATCACTAGAGTCCTACACATCTGTAGAAGACTGAGCATCACACAGCCAGAGAAAAGATACTTTCCAATACAAAGAAAATCAACAGCAAGCTTGCTAGGCTACCAATGATACTTTTCATTCCAAAATTTTATTTTGGTCTCACAATGAAACAATAGCTATCTCTATAGCTATCACTTATTTTATCTGTTCTAACACAGAGAAAAAGAATACAAAGTAGTTTACATGCAAAAATTCTTCATAAAATTTAAACCATGATAAAATAAATGTAACTATATGAATGAATTTAATCAAAATAATGAAAACAAGGTCAGAATAAGCAAGATTATATAATTAAAAAAATTGAACAAACCACACATACACACATACACACAGACACACAGAGAGAACAAGATACAAAAATGAATGGAATATTATGTTTATAAATTGAAAGAAATCATATTATTTGAATAATCATATTATATAAATGTTATTGATTTACCAGCTCAATTTTAAAATATCAATGACACTTCTTACAAAACTAGAAAAACAATATTAAATTCATATAGGACTATATTGGATACATACCATACCAGGATGCATATTCATACTTGAATAACCAAATCTGTCTTGGAAAACAACAACATAATGGCCTAGGAAAATGCTATACATTTTACAAGACAAAAGGCAGAGCTATGATAACTAAAACACCATGATAGTAGTCTAAAATTTTACACAAAATTCAATGTAACAGAATAATAAACCTATGCATCTATAGCTACCTGATGCTCAGCCAAGGTGCCAATAACATGTGCCAGAGAAATGAAAAACTCCTAATGATCAACGCACATGTATAAAATACTAGCCTTCCTAGCCCAAAACGAGATCCACATGTTTGTATAACTTCATCAAGAATTATATATAGTTTCTATCTTAAAACACTGAAATTGCTGATTTTCTAAAATACGATTCAGTATAGAAGCTAAATAGAAAAAAATGTTTCAACAAGTTCCCCATTCTCTATTATTGTCATCATTTTGAAGATATTAAAACGAAAGCTCTGCTTTCCTTGTTTGTTTCCCTTACTAAAAACAGTAAAAAATGGACAGCAATCAGGAAAGTTCTTGAACATCAACTTCAGGTTTACATAGAAAACTCCACCGTACAGTAGACTAATCCAGTTGGTCTCTTTTTCTTCCTCTCTTCCAAACCCAATACCTCAGTCTCATTACCAGATCTGCCGCAGACTACCTGATATGGCTTCGCCTTCCCCTCCACTCCGTAGTCATCCAGTGGTTCATGCAGATCTTCCCTTCCAAACTTCCTTTCATATCTCGTTGCTTTATCCCAGCTCCAGAATCCAGCAGGCATTCTCTGGAATCCCACAGGGCGCTCCCACAGCCAGGGAGCAGGTGGGCCACCTGCAGATCTTATTTTCCCACCTGCTTTCCAAATCCAACCAACCAGTTTCATCTCCAGCTCAGAAGCAGAAAAGATGGCGTGATCTCCCTCTCCTCTCTGACCCTAGTTTCAACTCATCATACAGACATTCTTCTCCAACTCATCTCAGTATCCCTAGCCCCAACATAAGCAGAGATTCTCCAAGAAAATGCCAGCCATGCCAACAAAGCCAACAGGTAGCTAACTGCAGTTCTTTACTTTTCCTCTTGTCTTCCAAATCCAAACCCCCAGTCACATCCCAGGTCCTATAACAGACAAGAGTGGCCTCTCCTTACACTCTGTTCCCTTCCCAGGGAACTAAGCAGATCATAGTGGAACACTCTACTTTCCTCACTCCTGTGAACCCACTCCTGGCCAGTCTCCAATCCTAAGTGTTACTCTCAATACCTAGAAACACATTTTTATCAGGAGCTCCTAGGAGCCATACCTATCAGGACTCCTGAAAAATTCCCTACAAGAGAATACAAAGTCAACACACTCTCCTAAGAACCTGAGAGAGCAATAGAAACCAAGGAATAAAACATCTACCCAGCTAAGACAAGACAATATCAGGACTTAGAATTGCAGTTTTCCATAACCTACATGCCTAGACTCTAATGTAAAAACATAGTCAATAACCACAAGAAGCACATGTCTCCTCTAGAACCCAGCAGCCCTACCACAGTAGGATCTGAGAATTGCAACAGAGCTGAAATACAAGCAAAAGACCTTAAAACAGCCTTCATAAATATTATGAGGTCCTTAAAGAAGATATCAATAAATTAATTTTAAAAAATCTATGAAGACAGAGTGGAAGGAATATAAATAAAACAATCCAAGACCTGCAGACATGAAAATGAAGTATTTAGGAATTCAAATAGGACATTCAGAGGCAAGCTTCACCAAAACAAGAGATAGACAAGAGAATTTTAGGCACTGAAGTCACAATAGAAAAATTAGATGCTTTGGTCAAAGAAAATGTTAAATCTTTAAAATAAGAGGTAGATATGTACTTTAGTATCCTAAATCTTAGCCAAGAATCAATTTTAAAATTGTAAATTATGATAGTTTTATGTTTGTCTAGGTTCTCTATGAAAATACATACATAAACACAAACACACACATTCTGTAAACTCAGAAGATGTAAAGTTGATTGGACATGCATATTCATGTGTATGCCCACACATCCACATGCATGTGTGTATTTTCATGTATGTGTGTGTGTCTGTGTGTGTGTGTGTGTGTGTGTGCATGTGTGTGTGTGAATGTACTGCACATGTTTGTGCGTCAATAGGTAGAAGAGAAAATGAGTATGACTCCTTAAAATAAAGCTGAAAACAGATATAATAATTAAAATATACTCTTCTGTCTTCTCGAACTATAAGCTAAGACATTAAAAACAAGGAACTCTCCTTTCACTGTCCTCACCATTGAATAGCAGGGCATCATCATCTTCTTTGCGCTCAGGCTTAGCCAGCATAACTCTTATTGGGAGCGGCAGCATATTTTGCTTCCTTCTGGATCCCATAGCTGAGTGGCCTCTAACCACTTTGTAGAAAAGGAAAAAGGAGCGGAATGGATTTCTGTCAACGTGTAACTAGCAATGTGCATTTTATGAGGTTGTTGGGTCTCTCCTACCCGTGTCACCAAAAACAGAACTGCCACATCTATTTAAGATATATGACTCATTGAGTTAAAAAGTATTCATTAGTGCACTCGCTAAATGAATATTTTTTCTCTACTCTGAGACTACTAGGTAAGAAGTCAATGTAATCACTATATATGAAATTCCAATTATGAATTTACATTTATGTAATGACAGTCTGTCTATCCAAATGTTATTAAAACCAAAATCATGCGTTGCTTGTCTTCACAAAGCTGGTCCATATAATGTTATGGAAAGAGTAAAGAAAACATATTACCCATGGTGTTTTTCTCAGTGTGGGAAAACATTGCTCCTACTGGCAGTGATTCCTTTTAGATTTTCTTCCAAAATTACCTCTTAGGACCAGTACAGACGCATTACAGGCGATTAAATGTGTAAGAACATAAACATCTTTTGAAATATTGCAAAACAAATAAAACTCTAAACAGCAATAAAGCACTGCAGTTAAGAAATAAACTGACTTAGGGCCTTTAGAACTAACTGGAAAGGGATTTTTTATACCATGCTCTAAAGATGCAAAGTTAAATCCTGTTAACTTTCATATATCTGACTGATACAAGTTTACACATCCTCGCATAACATAATCATATACATTTATCATGTATGATATATTTAGTGTATTACAGAAAACTTAATTCTAGAAAAACAAGTTTATTTTATATTGTATTGTATTTGCTCACGGTGTACTTGGGGCTGTGGAGGCACATGATAGGGTACACATGCAAATGACACCTTGTGGGAATTGGTTTTGTGGGAGTTGGTTTTGTGGGAGTTGGTTGCATTTTTTTTTTTTTTTGGTTGTGATTCCCACCAAGTTTAATGGAAAGGAATTTTACCCATTGAGCCATCTTCACAATCGTTAGAAGCATTTTAAATTTAAAGTGTTTAGTTTGGAAAAATTATATTGATTTATATAGTGAATATCATATCTATGGTTCAGAATTAAAGGACTTGGATTTATTGCTGGTTTGTTAAGGTAAAATATATATGTAAATATGCTCTACCAACCGTCCTGAAAACCAAACCAATTTTATTAGTCATAGAGCATTCTTTCACCCTTTTTTTTTTCCTTTTAGGTTTGACATTTATTTATATAGTGTGAATTTATGAGAGTACATCTTATATTGTTTTTGACTTTTTGAAGACAATTTTATATGAGAAACTCTGATAAGGGAATTCTGTCTTTTTAAGCTGTGACAGTTTTCTTGCACTCGGATGACATTTCAGCTCTGCAGCATGACTCAGTCATCCTCATTCATCCTGAGCTTGGGCCAATTAGCAGTAAAGAGGGCTTGTTGTAACACTCTGTGCCCTGTCACTAATTTTCACTGACTGTTTACAATATCAGCTTTGCCTATGTTGAATGCAGTGCTTTTAAGCAAAATAACAGTTTTATCCCTTTCACGTGGCCATAATTGGTTCATTGTTTTTAAGTCACAGAATCCTTGTGCATGTTCAAAGTCTTGTTTTGTTTTTCTACTTTCAGAATTTTAGGTCTGAAGTAATGAGAAATTAAAAACTGCCTCAGACAGGAACTCCGCCAGTCCAGTAGTTCTGGTTCCTTCCCGTCTCGCTGGGCTGGTGTCCTAAGCAGACCTTGGGCACAAGCTCCACAGCCAGTCCCTAAACAGAGCAGAGAAAGCTCCATTCCCAGGCACTCTGACACGCCCAGGATCAGAGGTGAGGAGAAACCACCATCTGTCCCAGTAGTGGGAGTAACTGGGACCAGCAGGACCAGGCACACAGGAACTCTGCCAGCCCAGTGGCTCAGGTTCCTGGTCTCTCTGAGCTGGTGCCCTTAGCAGATCTTGAATGCAAGCTCTACAGCCAGTCCCACAACCCACAGAGGAAGCCCCACTCCCAGGTGTTCTAACAAGCCCAGGATCACAGGATCACAGGATCACAGAATCCCAGAATCACAGGATCACAGAGACAGCTTAACTCTGAGGAGTTCTGACACATCGAGGATCATAGGAAGGACAGGCTCCAGTTAGATTTAGCAAGGGCAGGTAGCACTAGAGATAAACAGATGGTGGAGGGGGCGGGCAAGCATATGAAAATAAACAACACAAACCATGTTCACTTGGCATCATCAGAAACTAATTCTCCCACCATAGCAAGTCCTGGACACACCATTACACCAGAAAAGCAAGATTCAGATATAAAATCACTTCCTATGGTGATGATACAGGACTTTAAGAAAGACAAAACTAGCATCCTCAAAAAAATACAGGAGAACACAGGTAAACAGCTAGAAGTCCTTCACAAAAGGGAAACACAAAACCCTTAAAGAACTATAGGAAAACACAATCAAACAGGTGAAGGAAATGAGCAAAACCATCCAGAATCTAAAAATAGAAATAGAAACAATAAAGAAATCAGAAAGAAAGACAACCCTGGCAATACAAAACCTAGGAAAGAAATCAGGAGTCATAGAGGCAAACATCACCAACAGAATACAAGAGATAAAAGAGAGAATCTCAGGGGCAGAAGACACCATAGAAAACATTGACACAACAGTCAAAGAAAACTCAAAATGCAAAAAGCTCCTAACCCAAAACATCCAGGAAATCCAGGACACAATGAAAAGACCAAACCTAAGGATAATAGGTATAGAAGAGAGTGAAGACTCCCAAGGTAATGGGCAAGTAAATATCTTCAACAAAATTACAGAAGAAAACTTCCCTAACCTAAAAAATAGAGATACCCATGAACACACAAGAAGCCTACAGAACTCCAAATACACTGGACCAGAAAAGAAATTCCTGATGTCACATAATAATAAAAGCACCAAATGCACTAAACAAAGAAAGAATTTTAAAAACAGTAAGGGAAAAAGATCAAGTAACATATAAAGGCAGGCCTATCAGAATTACACCAGACTTCTCATCAGAGACTATGAAAGCTAGAAGATTCTGGGCAGATGTTATACAGACCATACAAGAACACAAATGCCAGCCCAGGCTACTATACCCAGCAAAACTCTCAATTACCATAGATGGAGAAAACAAGTTATTCCATGACAAAACAAAATTTAGACAGTATCTTTCCACAAATCCAACCCTACAAAGGGTAATAGATGGAAAATATCAACATAAGGAACAAAACTACACCCTAGAAGAAACAAGAAAATAATCTTTCAACAAACCCACACAAACCTAATTCCACCTCTTACAACAAAATCAACAGGAAGTGACAATTACTTTTTCCTAATAATATGAAAATTAATATTACCAACATATCCTAATCGATTGAAATCCAATAATATGAGGAATTGGAAAATTGTTGATTGTCATTCAATGGTCTCTCTAATTTGGTAATTGAGAAAATAGGTCCAATATTGTACAATCTATATGCACTTTCAGCTTGTTTGCTTGTGACAGTGTCTTGCTGTGTAGAACAT
>JADRCC010504756.1:911-12130 GCA_019843855.1 Hylomyscus alleni
TACCTATATCTATCTATCTATCTATCTATCTATCTATCTATCTATCTTTAAACTGATTTCTTTAGACTTAGAACCAATAGGTACTATTATTTGTGAGATTATGGGTTAGATGTACTTAATACAATTACTTAAGATATACTACTAAAGCAAATATATTGAACTTGATGCAGGTAGGTAAAACACGATTTATACCTGGACCATATTATGTGTTAGACACTTGCTTGGCATCCTGTTGCCAAGTTTTTAAACTTTATATTTGGAGATAAATAGAAACTTAAAGAAAATTTACCAAAGGTCCAGGATGAGTTCCTATATACCCTTTAGCACATACCAAAACATTTGCTTTATTATGGTGTCCCTGAGAAAGATTAAATTAGCAGTATAAATTATCTTATCTGTAGTCTTCCTTCAAATTTGACCTCCTGTCCAAAAATATTCTCAATAGAGAACTTTAAAAATCTGACCACAATTCTAGCTAAAATCACTGCCACTTTTGTTCATGCCTTGAGAGTGGGGTCTTATTTATCAGGGGACACTTTCTTACTCTTTTTTTTTTGACTTTCAGGACATTGAGAACTTGGGGGGATGTGATTTGGGCTTGTTTGTTAGAGAAGTCTTCTGTCTCAGTTTATCTGATGCTTCTCATGCTTAGAGCTTGGTATGTGTTTTTGGTGGGAATATTATGCCAATGATGGTGGTTTCTCTGCATTTGTAGTATTTTACATTTCCACACTAGGAGGCTCCTTGGAGAAATGTCGGGTTCCAGGGCTAGACAGGGAAAGGAGCAGTGTAGTACAGAACACTGTGTTGCCCGGAAATTAAGGAAATACTTAAAAGATAGGGAAGCCATTTTGAAGGGGCTATCTGTGGTCAAATAGAGGGTGATGTGAGCATTCCATATCAACAACAGTGATGAGTCACTCATCCACTGGATAAAATAAATACTATTGACTAGTAAGCTCTTTTTAAGAGTGGCATCTCAAGTAGTGCATATCAAAAAGGGCAAGAGAGACACCGCTGATCCCAACTAATAAACACAGAAGACAGAAGCAATAAATACCAACAAATGCAGGATTCAAACTGGTACCATTTTATAATTGTGATGGGCATCAATTGGTTCAGGAAGGCTCATCCATGGATGCTCAAAGTAGGGAGTAAAGATTCATGACGGACGGGCTAGTTATGTGATATCAAAATATCTCTTCTCATTTATATTGTAACCAAACACATTTGATTGGAATAACTTTAGTGCTGAAATCTGCTAACTAAAATGTGAAGATTTAAGTCTGTGGTGGCAGATTGGTCAAATCTGAATATCTTCGATTACGTTCCTACAACAGCTTCTCACTGAGTGCTCCAAGATGCTTCTTAAGCATGGAGAAATGTGGTGACCTGCTGCTCCACGAGGATGTGAAGTGCTCCCCACAGTCCCATGTTTTGAACACCTGGTCTCTGCTTAGTGATACTATTTGGAGAATCTGCAGACCGCATTGGTAGATGTCCAGAGGCAGGCTTCTAAAGGGTGTACCCAGCCTCCGGTTCTTGCGTCCATGAACTTCCTGGTCTGCAATGATGTAAAGCACTTCTTCTACCACTAATTGCCACTCACCAAGTGCCATGATAAACCGAAAGCATCTGAAACTGCCTCCCTAATCAAATCTTCCCATCTTTCAATAGTTTCTGTCGGATTCACGGTCCCAGCTATGCACTAAGAACCACAGGCTGTGCTGACGTTTGTGTTAACTTGGCACTAGCCAGAGTCATCTGGGAAGAAGCAACATACGTTAAGGAATAGCCTATATCAGATTTGTCTTTCCGTGGGGCATTTTTTTGATTAACGATTGATGTGAACAGGCCCAGACCACTATGAGCACATGATCCTGGGTTATATAGCGTTCCTCTAGTCTCTGCTACTGTCTCTGGGTTCCTGCCCAGACTTTGCGTCATGATGGACAGTGAGCTTTAGGATGAAATAAATAGTCACCTTCCCAAGTTGCTTTGGCCATATTGGACTTTCACAGCAATAGAATATAAACCAGGACAGTAGCTTAGTGCTCACCCACCTCTTAGTTCCCAAGTCCTCCCAACTCCTCCTCATCCTCTCTGCCTCAGGTTTGGAGAGTAGAAACTGTCAGGTGTCAGTATTACAAACCTCATTTCCTTTGTAAATATTTGTATTATATTTACTCATCTATTATGTGTGCAGGTATGGGCACACACTTACCATGGCTTCTGTGTTGAGGTCAGAGGACAACTTGAATGAGTCAGGATGGGTCTCAGGAACTGGACACAGGCCGTCAGGCTTGGTGACAAGTACCTTTGCCCACTTAGCGGCCTCACCAGTTCTCATTTCGTTTTTGATCCCTATTTTGATGAGATGATCTCAGACCAGAGTGAGATGCTCTGCATTAATCGGTGCCCATGTATTTGCCACAAAGCATCTTTTTTCCCTTTTGTCAACCCAGCAACAAAGAACACAAGATGCTAACTACACAGTTCTGCTTGTTATCCACATGGCTTTAATTAGGCTTTAACTGATTCCCTTTATGTTGTCATAGTGATTATGACTCTTTAAGTCATGTCACATTACTATGTGAACTAGTTCCCTGGAAGGTCTGGCAGAGGCACAAATCCATTACGACCTGCCGCGCTAATTTAAAGCCTGTTGTGGGCCGACTGATTCACTTACATTTTCTACATTCTTTGATAATGTATGCTGAAGGTGAGCAGAAGTGCAAGCATCACAGCTTATTACCCCCCACTGCCAGTTCAGCACGTGGAAAGAAGTATTGCAGATGTGAACACTCAGAGACACCAGCAGATGGATGAGCAGCAGGGTAGCGCATTTTAGTGAAGCGATTGGTAGCAATCAAATCGATTTAGTCTGACTCAGACTTTCAGAGGTGGCCATATGTTTCCTAATACCAATTTGACATATCATGGGCAATGGATGTATATTTTTTTTTCTGTTTAATAAATTCATTTTAAAGGAAATATTGACAAAGGTAAACAAATTAAATGCCTGTTGGTATTTATTGAAAACAATGAAATGGAAAGTCCCTGGGATGATCTGGGAACTTATAGAATTAATGCAGGTGAGGGGGAAGCAGCAATGGTACACTGGGGTGGATCGTGTGCATCTTGCTGCTGCCTCAAACAAATGCTGACTATAAATGCGTATGTTCAGCACAAGCACTTTCAAAGCCCCTTGCTGTGCAGATCCTCAAGTGTCCTTATGGTGCTGGGCTGGTAATCCTCATTAAGTCCTTTTGCTGACTGATAATTTGACATACACTCACCAAGTAGCCAGTGTAGAGTTTAAAAGAGCCTGAATTTCTAAGATAACACTATCACAATGTATCTTCACATAAAGTGGTCATCTACTGAGATATTGCTGTAGGTGTGTGGGTCCTCCACCTCCAGTCAATTTTATTCAAACTGAAAATCTGCATGGTAAGTTCAGTATGAGATGAAGTTTCCAATCTTGGAAAAGTTAAGTTGTTTGCTCAGTATTTCAAAGGCTAAGTCAGGATTTCAACACTGACCCCGGACTTCCAAAATGACAACGTCTCACTTGGATCATCCGCATTTCCCAAGAGTCTCAGCATGCCGTCAACCCACTTGCTATGGATTTGAGGCCATTTATCCTTTCCTTCCAAGAGCAGGATTCTGTAAGGTGATGGGCATTTGAGGGCATTAGTCTCTGTTTCCTGGGCTAGTTACTAGTTTCAGCCCCAGTTACTCCTTTCTGTTATTTTCCATGATGTACTAATCTTCTTTATTATAAGAAAGCTCAGACTTAGTAGTAGTAGCTGCAGTAGTATGTAATTGATGTTCCACTTCCCACCGAACTGCATACTCCATGAGGGCAGAAGCTCTGCCCCTATCTTTCACAAATATGCACAGGACATATAGTAGGTGTCCATTCAATGAGCAAACAAATGTGCTAAAGTGATCATCAAGTTTATGGTTTCTCTCCGTAAGTCCCTCTTCTATTCACTATATATTTTTTTTTCCTTTTAGAACCCTCATATGTATAGCTCAGAGGCAGATCCTTCTTTGCTTCTTTCTGAATCCTTCCCTTTATCCCACAGTGTATTTAAAAGCATCAAGGAGGCTTCTCGTTGTGGCTCATATGACACCATCAAATGGTTCTCCTTTTCTCTCTATTCTGACACTGATTTCTAACTGACTGTAGCACATGGCAAGAAAGTGCAACCTATGAATGTCCTGCTTGCTCAGCTGAGAGTAGCTGCTGTCCCAATAAGCAATTTGATGTTCAGCACCTGAGACTGGCTTTCTCCTCCCAGCAAGACTGCCAGCTCAACAGAATGTAGTAAAACATAGAAAAAGTTTCCTAGACCACTTCCCTTAATGGAGAAGAGAAGCAGAGAAGGTTGGGAAGAAGTACTCCTATTTTCATCAAGAACTGGTTTTGGAGAGGATAATTTCAACTGAGCTTCTTTGGTTGGGGTCTTGAGTATTAAGAAAGTCTTGCTGACCAAGAGCTGTGAAGTTTGCCTGCCTAAGGTAAGAGACAGTTTCGTTCTTATTTTATAGTCTGTCACATATGTGTGCTGGTAAATGCAATGCCCCTTTACAAATCCTTGATTTTTTTTTTTTTTGATGCTTGTCAATTTCACTGGTATAAATTTTCCCATCATGACTGATATTAAGTTGGTAAATAATGTTCATCATTGGTTTTCATCAGCCAGTATGAGTGAACCCAAGATAGCAGTGTCTTTCTTGACTCAGTCGGTACCTCTGGGGAAACAGAGAGGCTGGGTAAAACCATGAGTTAGGCTCTGGATTTCTTACAGGAGACCATGGGTTGTGGTGGTAAGCCATGAGCCAAGCCAGTACATATGGTAGACAGAAAAGAGACATGGCACCGAGCTGGAGATGCACAGGCAGGCATCTTGTCATGTAAGGAGGACTAAGCTCTGGTGGGAATCCAAGGTGAGGGTCAACACTAAATGTTTTTAAAAATTTCTAAATTTTTTATGCATGAGTGCTTTGCCAGCAATTATGTATATGTGCCTGTGTGCCTGGTACTGCTAGGAAACAGAAGAAGGCACAGGATTCCCTGGAACTGGAATTAAGGATACTTGTGAGCCACCATGAAACAAACCCAAGTTGTCAACAAGAAGGGCAAATGCTCCCACCCTCCAAGCCATTTCTCCAGGTTTATCCCTGGAGGGGTTGGTACCACTGACCACCTACGTGAATGAAACAGTTTAAAATGAATGCAGTTGCTTTTGCTATAATATAGGATTATGCAGGCACACCTGAGAGACATGGTGGGTTTTGTTCCAGACCAGTGTATCAATGCAATTATTTCAATAGGATGAGTCACACTAGTGTTTTCAGTTTCCCAGCGTATTATCAAAGTTATTCTTAATCTGTTCTCTAACTCAGTAATGGTACAATAGTATCACATATAAAACGCAATGCACAAACAAACCTTAATTAAAAAAGACTTTATTGCTAAAATATCATTAAAACCACCTAACAGTTGGGAGAAAACTGTGTTCATAGGACTTACTTGTAACAGCTGGCAAAGACCTTCAGTTTGCATATGCCCTAGAGTAACTGTAAGATACACCATCAGCACAGCCCAACAGAATGATTGTAAGTAACAGCTTCTATCTTCAAGAGGCTTTGTAATGATGGGTTTTTAGAATGTATGTAAAGTACTTACTATGGTGCCTGGCATTAGACAAGCGCTCAATGTATAGTAGAATTAAAATAAGGTGGGAATACATGGGAATGAATGATGTTCCCTAGAAACAGTCTCATAAATTAGAAGGTGTTTTTGGGTGACCGTCATAGACTGGTAGTAGATCTGGAGGGATCAAACAGCCCAAGAGTCAGGCCAGAGGTAAACTGTTCAATATAATTATTGATGGGAAATAAATAAAAAGTAGTTTGGTAGTTTTTTTTCCCCTTTCCTCCAAACTGCTTAAAAATCTCTTTCTCAAATTTATTTTGATGTCTGGTACAAAAGTGGACTTGAGATGCATAAGAACCTCTAAAAAGCACATTTTCATGGTGAAGTTCTATTAAAGGAGGTTAGGAGACTGTGCAATTCACTCTGGGCAGTGTGCTAATATAAGCATACATGCAATGCATGTACAGATACACATCATAGATCTTAGGAGAGCTTATTCTTCAAGGAGAGCCTTTTTCCTTGTGATTTTCTTTCACTAACGTTCAGTAAATTTCTGTAGCTATGAAGGTCCAGAGATACCTATGACTGGTGTCTTGGTTTTCTAGAACTTATGTACTTGAGAAAATCAACTATTGTGGTTGATTAATTGATGTGATTTTTCTAACTTGTACTGTGTAATTCTAATGGAATGTCACCATTCCTCCTCCATAATCATTCTTGAGACAACTGTAAAATCGATTCTAAATATATAAGTCAGACTATGTCAATTTGCTGCTTAAACTCTGGAATGCCCAGCCACTCAATGTGGGGCAGTGTGGGGCAGTGGTCTGCTCAGGTAACTTAAGCTCAGTCGAGTATTTGGCTTTGAGCCCTGGACCCCCTGTGGGCAATTTCTGCTTGCAGAGGGTGGAAGGAGCTTGGCCATAACTCCTGAATCTTTGGTTCCTGTTTCAGTAACAACCCTTCACAGCTGCTCCTGCCGGAGATGTGTGCTCTATCAGGCAGACAATGCCCCAAGTTCCTAGCAGTCTAGGTAGACCCTACATCCAGTCATCTGACCTCAAGCCAGACATGCCATGCCCCATACAATATAAGGGGCGGTTGCCCCCTCCTCACTCTCACTCTCTCACTCTCTCACTCTCACTCTCACTCACTCTCACTCTCACTCACTCACTCTCACTCTCTCACTCTCTCACTCTCACTCTCACTCACTCTCACTCTATCACTCTCACTCTCACTCACTCTCACTCTCACTCACTCTCACTCTCATTCTCACTCTCTCACTCTCACTCTCTCACTCATTCTCTCACTCTCACTCTCTCACTCATTCTCTCACTCTCACTCTCTCACTCACTCTCACTCTCACTCTCTCACTCTCACTCACTCTCTCACTCTCACTCTCACTCACTCTCACTCTCTCACTCTCATTCTCTCACTCTCACTCTCTCACTCTCACTCTCTCACTCTCACTCACTCTCACTCTCTCACTCACTCTCACTCTCTCACTCTCACTCACTCTCACTCTCTCACTCTCACTCACTCTCACTCTCTCACTCATTCTCTCACTCTCACTCTCTCACTCTCACTCACTCTCACTCTCTCACTCTCACTCACTCTCACTCTCTCACTCTCATTCTCTCACTCTCACTCTCTCACTCTCACTCTCTCACTCTCACTCACTCTCACTCTCTCACTCTCACTCACTCTCACTCTCTCACTCTCACTCACTCTCACTCTCTCACTCACTCTCACTCTCTCACTCTCACTCACTCTCACTCTCTTACTCTCTCACTCTCTCACTTTGTCTCCTCTCTGCTCTCCCTCTCTTGTTCTCTCTCTCTTCTCTTGCTCTTTGTTTCTCTCTTGCTTTCTTACTCTTCTTTCTCTCTCTCTCCTTCCTCTCCTTTCCTTCTCTCTACTTTACCAGCATATTTTCTCTTTCCTACAATAAAATATCTCATTTGTACATTGCCTCCTTTTTAACTAATGTGCCATGCAGCCACAGGTCGACACCAGGGAGAGAGAGAGCCATCGGCCATCAATCCAGGCCCTGACTTTGGTACAACAACTCCACCCAAATTCTGCAGTGTGACAGCATCAGACTCTGCTCTGCTCAGGACCTCCTGCCCTACAACTGCTTCCTTCTTGCTACATGATCCTCCCATGTGCTCTTCCTATTCTTCACCAGGGATGGCCCCTCTCTCACTGATGTTTGTCCTCTCATTCTTCCCAAGGAGGAGTTTCAAAAGCAGATTTCATCTCGACTCACCCCTCTCTCTGCCTCTGTCTCTGTCTTTGTCTCTGTCTCTCTGTCTCAATCTCTTTCTCTCTACTCTGTTTTTCCTTTGTAGCTGGCTTCCGAACAAACATATCTGATGAGGTAGATGAGGTGAGATAGGAAATAACTATTTTTACTTAACACAGCTTTCAGCCAGCTTGAGAAAGCTTTGCCAATGATGAGAGTAAAAGAAAATCCCACCGTTTTAAAAGATTATTTATAAATATTAAAATCAATTTGCTTTTAGTTACTGGTTCAATCCAACATAATGCCAACTTCAGTTCCTTATCTAGTTTAGCTATTTTCCCTCCCTCCAAGTTTGAGCTTGCCCACTAGGAGCAAGAGAATCAGGTCTCCTCTTCCATGTGGTCTCCTTCTACTTCAATCCTCTGCCCCACCCTGAAATGCAGAGTTAGGCTTAGGAGGAGTGGTTGAGTGCTGAGAGATGAGTGTGAAAAGATCCTTTCAGGCAGAGGGATGCTGTTACAGTACTGTCCTCCTTGGTTGGATGTGGTTTGAATACAGCACTCAGGGCTTCATTTGAGGACTTAGTACCCCCTGTGATGATTGGGAGGGAGGGAGGTAGTGGGATTTTAAAAGATGGAGCCCGGTGGGATATCCTTAGGTTTTCCAGAGAACTGCCCTCAGAAGGAACTAAAGTAACTTTTTTGGGACTCTTGAGGTAACAAAGCAATGAACTGTGGGTAAACCTAATTCAGATTATTCTCTGACTTCCCGTTGGAGATGTGGGATCTTCCTCTTGTACACACTCCTGTTACTGTAGTGTCCTAACCAAAGCATGACCAATACCAACACTCCTTGCCCTTCAATATTAAGAACCATGAGAAAAATCCATCTCTTTAGTTTATAAGGTTACCCAGCCTCGTGTCATACGTTATAGTGACAAAATCCTACCAACATATTCCATGACTGTCACACATCCTCTTTTAAAACAACAATTCTTCTTTCTGAAAATAAGAAAAGCGACTCTCCTTGGGAACCCTCATCTCATTTGTCTCACATGTCTTCCTGAGTCACCTTGCATAAAACCTTGGCCCTGTGATTCCATGGAAAGAGCTTTGCCTTATGGACCCTCTATGAAAGTGGTCACTCTATGGCCAAGCCCCTTCAGTCTGGCTCAGGCCAGGTGTTCTGGCTAGTTTTATGTCAACTTGACACAAAGTATAGTCATCAGGGAGGAGGGAGCCTCAATTGAGAAGATGCCTCCACAAGAGCAGAGGATTGTAGGACATTTATGATTGAAGGGGGAAGGGGAGGGTCCAACCCATTGTGGTTGGTACCATACCTGTGTTGATGGTTCTGGATTCTATAAGAAAGCAGGCTGAGCAAGACATAACAGAAGACAATAAGCAACACTCCTCCATGGCCGCTGTCTGCATCAGGTCCTGCCTTCATTAGGTTCCTGCCCTGTTTGAGTTTCTGCTCTGACTTCCTCCAATGATGAACAGTGATATGGAAGCATAAACCAAATAAACACTTTTCTTGCAAGTTTCTTTGGTCCTGGTGTTTGATCACAGGCATAGTGACCCTAACTAGGACACCAGGCATCTCTGAACAATGTACACGGTGTCTACTCTGCCCACTGGAAACATCTTTCATTTCACTCTTATTCTCAGAAGGTCAGGCTGCCTCTCAGGCAGCTGGCTGTCTGCTCTGCCATTGCAGCTGCCTAAGCCAGGCTCTCTAGTTTTGCACTATGGTCTGTGAGCTGAGTTGGGAAAGGTCACTGAGGAATCTCTCTCCCACTTTCCACTGATTTCGTTGTGCCACTGAAGACTCTGAGCTCTTTGTCCATGAGGCCCTATGCCTTCCTCTTTATAATTCTCTCAGGCCATGGGTACAAGGGAGACTATGGCTCACACGACCAAGGTCTATTATGAATGGTGGCCTGTACCTTCATATGTGTCACCAGAATTTGTTGGGGGGTGAAATAAGCTAACAGGTCTTAAGTGTTATTCTTAATTTAGTGTTCTTCTGAAAATTTGAAGTCAAGTCACAAATTTGAGGATAAAAAGTTACATTTGGCATCCAGTTGATACACAGAACCACAGCTCAGAGTGGAAGAGGGTACCATAAACAAGAGGGTAAGCCAGGAGGGAGTACCTTTTCCCTCCTGTTGTCCTGTGAAATAGTCCAAAGGTTAACAGTGAAGGCCAGCTGTACTAGCTGATTTGGGGTTGTGTTGTACAATTGAGAGAACAAGTATATGAACCCTGGGATTGGTGAGGATGGAAGTGAAAATGTCCTGGGCCTTGTGTTAACATTTTTTTTTTATTATTACTGTGATAAAATACCTGACAGAGAGCTAACACTGACCTAAAGGAGGAGGAGTGATTTTGGCTTCAGCTGGAGGATACAGCCCACTGTGGTATGGAAAGACGGAGGTGAGAAGGTGAGGCAGGTGGGTGCATTGCATTTGCCATAGAAATCAGAATGACATCAGTGTTCATATCCGGCTTGCGTTTTCCTTTTTCTGCTTCCCATGACAGCACAGGGTAGTGTCTCCCACACTCAGGATGGGTCTTTCCTCCTCAGTTAGACTTTTAGGACACACCTTAAGAGACACAACGAAAGATGTGTCTCCTAGGTGATTCCAAATTCAATCATGTTGACAATGAACATTAACCATCACACTATCAGGGACTATCAGGACTATCAAGGCAATGTAGGGACTTACAGGGAGGAAAGTGACCTTAGAAGGAGAACCGGGAGTGAAGGTTATGGTCCAGGAGTTAAGATATGGGCAGATTAGTGGCAAACACTGGGGACTGAGGATCAGAGCTCTTCACTTCTGTCAGTGGAGTTTCTCAGTGAATTGTTTGTGCCCATGTCTGTAACGTCCCCCCCACCAGCAGGAAGGACGACAACAACAGGATTCTTCTCAATCACACTTTATTAGGAGCGCCCTTGTTGAAGTGAGAGAAGGACCCCTGACCCACGGGGCAGTCAGCTTTTAAGCTCTACTGTGCGGATGTGTCAATGCCTGATTGGCTAGCAATGTCTGCCAACATTGCATAATGCCTAATTGGCTCAGCAGTGTCTGCCGATACTGTGTCACCCTTTCGGGGAGGGTACGGTGGGATGGGCAACGTATGAGTCAAGCGCATGTGTAGGTGAGCGACGTGCTATGCTTGCGTGGCTGATGTTGGCCAGCGCCTAACACATGTCTAGGGTTATAGTTAAAGGCTGGACTTGTAAAAAATAACATATATATATATATATATATATATATATATATATATATATGTT
>JADRCC010504885.1:0-11546 GCA_019843855.1 Hylomyscus alleni
TTATACTCGAATGTTTTAGTTCTCACTATGGATTCTAAGTCAGCTTTGTGGTTTTATTCTTATTGTTGATATTTTGGTTTCCTTGATTGTTTTTATGTCACTTGCATTTGATTTAGTATATTTGATTTAGGGGCAAGTGAGAAATTCTGCTCTAGCATAGAGTTCCTGGCACCAACGTCCATTATTTGTTCATAGCTTCATTCGTTGATACAAAGTATTTCACGCTATGCATTGTTTCATCAGAGTCCTCTGAGTGTCTTCTCAGTACCATGCAGTTCTGTTGACAAGGTGTCACCAAGACAACCTTGGTGCTCTTGGGGTTTATGTACAGGACCATCCCAAGTAATGATCTTAAAAAGCAGAGTATGGTGATCATCCCAAGGGAATAAAAACTAATGCCTTTCAAAGCTTATCCAAGTCGAGGAGGAACTGAAAAAGGATGTTTGGAATAGATGGAGTTTAAACAGCCTTTCAATAAGTGGGGTTATTTGTTTTAACCTAATTCATGGCTTGATCCCATATTAACTTCTAATAATCCAATGAGGTAAGGCAAAAAAAGTTACATTTCCAATAGCACATCAATAGTTAGATGGATTTTCATTCTACTTTGCAGCATATGAACAGATAAGAACATATCTTTTTTTCTGAGCTTCATATATTGTGGGATGAAAAATCAGAAGTTCAAAATCTGATTGCAATAATTTACAAAGCTAGAAAGTAGTAGGGCTGGGTCTGAAATGAATTCTCCTGGATCCTGAGTAGTTCAGATCTTTTTAGCAACCCAATTTTCTGAGCGTGAGCAACATTCCAGGCCGCTTAAAACTGAATAGCTCTCCCAAGATGAACTGTGCCACACAAGTACTTAATACATCTTATTCTCAGTAACTGGAATTCAATGTCTCTTTTGAAAAATGGCTTTCATAAGGAAATTGGAAAATGATACTCTAGTGTGTAAAAGAAACATACACTAACACACACACACACATACGCACACACACACACACACACACACACAACCACACCACACCACACAAATTCACCTTAATACTTTCCCCCAATCTAACCTTTCTTCTTTCTTAGGAAAAGCTCTGTGATCAGACATAATACCTAGATCTTGGGAAATGTTTAAAGTTCAGGTATGATAGAAATTTCAAAAGGTCTATAGAGGGGGAAGATTCAGTACTTGTTCTTGATGTCTACTCTCTGATAGTTCACTGCTTTATCGCCCAACTCTGCCCAGTTTCTCTGAAGCTATTTGTCCTGTGACATCTGTGACACACTACCAGCACCATTTCATCTGCCCTGGTCAGGAACAACTCCAGTGCAGCAATTCACTGGAAAGAATTCAATGTTAGACTCAAACTAAGCTTCCTTAACAGCTTGATAGCATATGATTTTAAAAGCCAGGGTGGTGGCATTTACAGTGAATTTAGAAGTCTTGTTGTCTAGTCAAAACGGCCAAACAGTAACAGTGCTTCATTCTATAAGCACAAGTAAGTGACACCTGGATGGATGGTTGTCAATCATCTGTCCTAAGCCTGAGTCTATAGAGAGTCAACAAGGGGACGTTTTTATAGGCACAAATCACTCAATCACCAACTTTAACTTCTATATCTCTATTACATACCATCCATGTCCAGGAGTGAAAATTAAGTATAGCTCAGAGCATCCAGTGGGAAGCAGCAATAAATATTCATTACTAACATTCATTAGAATATTGTTGTTAAAAGGAACTACCTAGCATGGCCTGTAGCCTTGATCAAATGGTATATTATTGGTATTCAAGTGTGTAGATGTTCTCCACACCAGAATTCTGTCAAGGACACATCTCTTCTTGAGTTATGCAAGATTAGAGTACTCCCTTTCTGCTGAGTTATTCTTTATTTGATGTTGATTCCTACTACTGCTTATCATCCACAGGAAGATCCTGCCTTAAAGACTACTGTCACATCACTGTTATTTGATATTTAATTTATTAAATCTGACTTACTTTGCATTCTAAAGAACAACAATAAATAAAGCCAGGCGGTGGTGGCACACGCCTTTAATCCTAGTACTTGGGAGGCAGAGGCAGGCAGATTTCTGAGTTCAAGGCCAGCCTGGTCTACAGAGTGAGTTCCAGGACAGCCAGGGCTACACAGAGAAACCTTGTCTCAAAAAAAAAAAAAAAAGAAAAGAAAAGAAAAGAAAAGAAAAGGAAACAAAAACAAAAACAAAACAAAACAAAACAAAAAGAACAACAATAAAACAACATGAAACATTATAAGTTGTACATCTACTCCAGTATCTTTATCAATTATTTTCATCATTGTGACTGTCACAACAAAATTGAAAGGTACTTTAGTGTCTCACAGTATACCTGCTGGATCTGGAATTAGAGGAGACATAGCCAAGATTTCCTGACACCCTGACAGGACTTGGTCCTTAGGGACCTGCACTCAGGAAAAGCCAGATCCTTGGCTTTGCCACAGAAAAGAATTTGAGGGTGAGTCAGACTGAAGCAGAGTTACTTTATTGCAAACGAAAAGAAAGTATCCAGAAGCAGTATCTCTGGATGGAAGTATTTAACTCTGGATAATGAGACTGTTGATATTTTCAGTCCTTGGAACACATATAAAGGAGGAAGAAAACAACTGGATCTAGGAAAAAAGCCCTAGCTTTTCCTCTGACTTCCATATACTTTATTTAACATGGGTTCCTCATAATAAAATAAATAATAAATAAATTTCACAATGCCTTGAAAAATAGAAAGAAATGAACAAAGAGAAAGAACTGGATGTAGCCACACACACATCAATGCAAACGACTCAAAGTTATTGTAAAGGCACTGTGGGACTGTATTTAATATTTTGGTTGTAATGACTTAGGTAAAAACCAAATATGATGCTTCAAAGTTTACGAGAGTGGGGCAGGGCAGTTTGGACGTTTATTTACCCTTAAGTGGGATTTAGAATAGATTCTTAGTCAAATGCACCAAGGCAAAAATCAAAAGGAAACATGCTGTACACTTAGCCCTTAAGCATACTTCTTTGTATTTTTTTAACATTGTTACTTGAAAATATTTCTATATAAAATAAATTCTGTTTTGGCAAAATTGGTAGCAAATATTTAATGCTGGAATTATTGACACTGTGTAGAGGCTTCTCCAAGGAGACTCCAAAATGAGAAGGTGTTTTTCCTTTCCGGACCTTTTTAATCTCCTTTGCCTCTTTATCCTGCCTATCATTCTACACTGGGTAGGAAATGACAATGGAAAATGATAGCTGTAATGACAGTCAGCAGCTACACATTATAGACAGGTTGATTTTGAGGGAAATAAGTTTTATTTGCCTCAAATACATTGATATGAAAATGACATTGATATGAAATTGATAGAAGGCTAAAGAAGACAGTTACATACTTGTCTTCCCTGAAGCATGGCAAAATGAGCCCGAACCAAGTAGAAGATTTCCTGGAAGGATGAATTTACCTCAACACCTGTTATGTTAAGGATTCTGTCCAAAAGCAAGCAGAAATAGTTGTTTCCGTTTCAGTTCACCTTATGGTCATTTTGACCTAGCACATGAGAGAGCTCTTTAAAATAAATACTTTGAAACTTTAGAGAAGTCTTAAGTTAGATACATTTCTCTAAATGTGAAACATTATACCTGTTCAAAATTAATATTTATTTTACTATTATTGTTATAATAAAGTCCATAAATCCATTGTATATGGAGTTTTTACAAGTACTATTTTGCTTATTGGAATAATAAATACTATTATTATTGGAATAATAATAAAAAATAATTATTTTCACAAAATGAAAATTAAAATTGAAATAAAAACTAGAATAGATTTATATCAAACTAATTACATGTCTATTCCTCTTGCCCCTGTGATTAAGATGAAGCTTTGGTGATTTTTCACAACTTTGATATTTATAAGTCTTCAGATAACCTACAAGCCCCAGTACAGAGAACATTGGTTTGTTTTAGATTCTATGTATGTTTTCTTTGAATTTCAGAGCATCACTTCTTTGTAAAGACTATATATGAGCATAATATATTACTTTATAATTATTTGCCTTAGGCTGGGGATGTCGTATAGTTGGGGAAGAGCTTCCCTAGTATATAAGAAAGTCCCAGGTTCGTCTCTTATACTTCATAAAAGCTGCATAATCGCAATGCATATAAGACCAGCATTCAGGAAGTAGAGTCAGGGAGAACAAATTCAGTCCTCTTCAGTTACATTGTGAGTTTCAAGCCAGTTTGAGTTATATAAGTCACTGCTTCAAAGAAAAAACTGACGGAGCCTGATAACAAGTAAAGATAAAGATATTCTCTTTAAATGGCTTTTCTTAAATAATTCTGTAAATATTCTTGCATAAAATTCATTACTATGTTACTATATTGACTAAATAGAATGTTCAGAGATCCTATGAGAAAATGTAAAGTGTGTTCACTTCAGAGAAAGTCAATGATTCCCATAACATCAGTTCCACTTTTAAAAACTGAGCCACAAAAAAAAGAGCCTTCTGGAGATTAACTATTGTAAATCTTACATCAGATCTCCAGAAACCACCTTACAAGGCAGAGCGAGAGAAAACAGACAAAACCTCTTTTTTCCTCTCACCTTTTAAACATAATTAAAACCCCCAAGGATTGCTGTAGGCATTTTCTCTTTTCATAATATAATGATTAAACCAGGAGGTTGTGCAGTTTCTGTTTGTTTCTTACACATTTTATTCCCTACCTTTTCAGTTTGAGAAAGCCACTTTTGAGGTTATTCATGTGAACCTTCAACATCGGAAGAATACTCCTCTCAATAAAGACATTGCAGTTATTGTCTACCTCCAGTATATTGTCACTACAAAACAACACAGGCCGCCAGGGAGCATGTCAGTGCGGGACAGTATTATCATTAGGTATTAGCACACACCATTAGACAAGAGTTTCCACGGCAAAATGTACTGAGGGAACAGATTCATAACAACAATGCCCTTCTGGGTAATATAACTCAAAACTGTTAAATCATTCAGCCGAAGTGAACTCCGATCCCATGATTGGCACCTAACATCACTCTGAGCTTTCAGTGGTCATTTACTTGATGAGAAATGGTTCTTTCTGTTCTGATACAAGTAATAATGAAGTACCCAAGGAATTCTATCATACTTCAACCCAGGCAGAACTCATAAGACTCAAATGATAATAAACCTAATTATAATAAATATCATGGGGCTCAGCTTATGGGTTTCAAATATAAAACAAATCTGGTTGAGAAAATTTATTATTTAAATGTTTTATGTTTACAAACAGTGCTGAGTGGACTTTTTTAAATGAAAAAAAGAAGGAATGCCACATTGGATTTTAAACTTCTAGCACTATGTAATGTCCAAGTGGTATTTCTTTGTCCCCAACAAATATCAATGGTATTTGTATATGATACATCTAAATGACATTTCTCCAAGAGGATTCATTTAATATGGTATTTATTCTCATTAAACATTAATGTATGCTATGTATATTTGCCTGTGAAAATGAGAGGCAACAAATTTTGCACTTCTCAAATGAAAATTAATCTTGAATGAGTTTGACTTGCAATATTTGCATTTTCTCAGGATAACAAAATAATGTTTTAAATAAAAGTTGATTTCAAGGCAATAAAAAAATATGTTTAAGGACATAACTCACCTGAATCACGCTGTAGGAGCTAGTATCTCTTTTGTGTGACAAGAATATTTTAGCTCATAACTCACCATAGAATTCAAAATCTAAAGTAACGCTAACAAAAAGTATCAGTTTATTATCCAATATCAATTTTATTTTATATGAACTCCTTTCAATAACTGATAGACAATTATTGAATATCAAATATTTTATTTACATGTGAATATTATCTATCAATATATATTATGTTCAGTGGGAAAAACATGTGGTTTCTTTCTTCTAACAGTTTAAGTCCATGGGTGTCTTGCCTGCATGTGTGCCTCTGCACCAGCTAAAGACATAGGAGCTACATAGGCATGAAGAGGTTGTCCGATCCTCTGGAACTAGAGTTACAGAGATTGGTCAGTGACATGTGGGTAGTGAGAGTCAGACCAAGCTTCTATGGAGATGCAGATAGTACCCTTAACCACTGAACTGCCTTCTCAATTCCTTCTAGTCTCTTATATATCTTATATCTATTACAGGTTACTGAGAAGATCTAATCCTATGTTATTTACATAAAAATAACAACATATCTTGAGTGCACACTCGTCACAAGAAGAAACTAGTCCTATGTGGTTTTATATTTTGCTTGCTTTGTTTTTCTTTTGTTTTCTTTTTTGAAAACTAAAGAAAAAATCTCTATTATCAGAAAAAGTGTGTGAGAATATGGCAAATCCCTGTTTTCTCTCAGATTGGCTTACGGGATGTCTACCCCTTGAAAGGACACTAATTGGGGAAAGTAGAAAAGTGAAAGTTCACAATATCAGCACCAGAAGGAAGTCTACCAACATCCTACTCTCCTCTTCCCAAATATACATCCTCTGATGGTTTGCTTTACCCTCTCTGGTGAGACACATATTTAGCAAGATCCCCTCCTTCAACTTTTCCAGTCCAGAGCTATGCATGTTAAAGATCTGTACAGAATCATCTGCTTTCCTGATGTTGCTCGGTGGATTATTCTGTCTGTGGATAGCACTGTCTTCTCACTCTGGCTGTGAGTCGCTTCTCAAAGAGTTCTGTGTATGATGTCTGACATCACATGACTGTGAATTCAGGGCATTATTTGCACTCTGCTTTGAATTATATGCTAAAAACAGTTTTCCTGAAACCTCACTAAACTCCACATAAGAGGGTAATGACAGGGCTGATAAGTGGGAGAGGGTGGGGTGGCAGGCATGGGGAGGGGGGAGGCAACAGGGGCTTGTTCTTGTTGTTTTTGATTGTTCATTAAATATTATTTAAAAAATAAAAAAAAAGAACCTGGTCTAGTCTAAGATATAGCTTGCTTCCTGTCTCTGGTGTTTCTTTCCAAGAGCATGGACATGTGTTTTTCTGGTTCAGGACTAAAATATAGAATGGACTGAGTTCATGTGGCAAATGCATCACAAACCGTTAAAATTTCTCAGCTTATCTGTTCCCTGAGATCTTCATCTTTGCATGAAAATAATAATTATGACTTAACGAAATGGATTGCTGTTAATTAAAAATGAGCCAACATTAATGAAGCACTGAGAACAATGTGCTTGAAAAACAATCACCCAGTGAGTATCTTGTTATTAGTTTGATTTTGAAGAAAAAAATATACAATTTATAAATACTTTTAGGAGGATAAAATATACATGAAGAAATACACTCCACAGTTTTGCACTATCAAAGAGTCCAAATTAAAAAAAAAAAAACTAACAAAATATCTATCTACTGGTTAATCATTTGAACATGCCAACTAGAGGGGCTAAAGAGATGGTACTTAAGAGCACTGACTGCTGTTCCAGAGGTCCTGAGGTCAATTCACAGCAAGCAAAGGTGGTTCCATTATATAATGGGATCCAATGTCCTCTTCTGGAGTATCTGAAGAGGAGCAACAGTGCACTCATATAATATATATATACGTATATAGATAGATAGATAGATAGATAGATAGATAGATAGATAGATCGATAGAAAGAAAGATAGATAGATAGATAGATAGATAGATAGATAGATAGATAGATAGATCCCACAAGCTACCTTGATTTAGTTCAGTCCTTCTACTCTTTCCTTCTTTAATATCACAACCAATCTCATTATTTGTCTTTTTACAACTTGAGAATTTTCTCAAAATTTCCCTCCTACTCCTTATCAGAAAGACTTTTACCTGAGTTTTTTCCATTAAACAGCTCTATCTTCTACACCCTATAACTTTTTCTACCATAGCTACACAATAAACACACACACTCTTAGACACACACACACACACACACACACACACACACACACACACAATTAACTAGAGAGCTAGATATTTGATGTAAATTTTATGACATCTCTGGACCAAATCAACTATTTTACCCTCAGTCTTCATAATTCCTTTAACGCCTTCCAATAATATCTATTGACAATTCCCAAAATAGCAGTCCCTAAAATGTTCTATCAAAATGCTGAGTTTTTCCCCTTATATTATTACTTTTCCTATAATCTTCCTCTCTGTCACTCTTACCAAACAGTTTTTTTTTTTTTGCCAAATAATAAGTCCTTCTCAGATAAAAATATACTGAAACATCTTCTTTAATATAAAACAGAAAGGAGCCTTGCATATTTCTTTATAGAGTCAACAGACATGGGATAATCATAATGCATGAACATACATACACACACTGCATTACTTGGACATCCATACTGTACTCAATAGTCAGTACTCAGAAGCTACATCTAGTCCAGGATCCTGTTAGTGAGGAAACTCATATGTGAACTTCATATGAGCCCTGACGTCCTGATTCCTTCTGACTGTCATCCTTGATATGTGAACCTGTCCCCAGCTGGATACTGTTACACGTCACCGCCATGCTTCGCAGATCCTGCCACTTCACCCTTCATCTCTGTCCTCTGGTGCTATTCACTCTCCACTGAAAAACCAGTGAAGCATCAATCCACAGACTGTCTAAAATCCTTCAGGCATAAAAGAAAGCTGTGGTCTTTCTTCTGAGTCCCTGTATGCTGGAAGATGAAAAATAAAATTCAGAATTTAAAAGTTTCAAAATACATGCATTGATTAGCGCAGGTAATGTACATTTCTGCACAGGTCAAGGGACACAACACACTTGGGTGGGGGAAAGGCAAAAGCTGTCCTTGTTGCAGTAAATAGCACAAGAGAAATTATCTTTCCAATGTTCTTGGGTTTATTTTTATCTGGGATTTTAAGGTTTAATGAGTCTCATTGGTTTTAATTAGAGTAACCTTGGTTGAAATAGATATTATTACTAAGCAAATCAGGACTAATTTGCTGTATTTGTATTCTGTTATAAATTATGTCCTTCTTATAGAAAATAGTATTCATGTTCTATTCTTTAAGTATATATTAAAATGCAGTGTAGATTTTGGCTTTACATATGAATTCACAATTGCCTGGCATATTTTATTTAGTCCATTCTTTGAAGAACTTTCTAGGTAAATTACATATGATATTAGATACTGTTAAAGAGAGGAGTATGTTTATCCCTATGACATCTAGGTGATTCTGAAATCCCTGACAATGGAAATCTTTATTCTCCATTACTGTGTCATGAAGCTTATAGCAATTTCTTCGAAATGCACTGTCATTTTCTTAAGTATCCTTCTCTTTTTTATCTCTCTTTGTTCCAAATGCCAAAGCTTATCTATGTTCAAATCTCGTCTTTAGAACCCCTTCCCCCCAGTAATAGGGAAGAGGACTAGTTGTGACTTGAGTGGAGTACTCATTAGCTACTTTAAAAGTTCTTTTAAATGTATTTTTTTCTCTTACAAAGCAAGTATCATGATTCTCCTTCTATAAGACAGTAAATTGAACAAAAATCAATAAAGAAGAGTGTCAAGACTGTACAATATGAAACAGTGTCTCAGATTCTTGAACATATATGAACATATGTCACTAAAAGGACATTCATTTTAACTCTTATCCATTATATGATTAGCCAGCAAGTATCTATACAGCACTTACCCACTCAAGACTTTGAAATGAGCTACTGATTATATAGAATATCATGAAGGCACCCCTTTCCTTTCTCAGCTAAAAAATATTTTCAACTGAGAAAGACTATGGATATCATTGTATTAGACAAACAAGCTTGATTATCCACTCCAAATGTTGTATTAAACTGTGCCTCAATCTAACATGCTATTAACTAAAGTAAAGAAGTGGAAATAGAGATACTGTTTATATTCGCTGTGCTAAATAATAAATACATAATATACAGAGAGAAACTAAGTGGAAATGAATTAAAGGATATGTATCTTTGAATGTCAGTTTTCTTTTAACTTTTAACAAAGTAATGGTCTTGGACAAGCCAAAGAGTATAGATTTCTAGGATGTATCATGACCCCTGCAACAACTCTTTCTCTACTTGAAGAGACAGATCAGGAGAACCTTCCTTTGCATGCACAGAATCAGTTCAGGGAGAATCAACATGACCCTCATTCCAAAAGATTTGACATTTACCTATCAGTCAAGAAGGAAACCAGAGAACTAAATTTGAATGGAGATAAATAATTCTGCTTAGTTACATAAATATGAATTTATTGATAGCCAAACAACATTCTTAAAAAGTAGGGAGTTTATATTTTATTACATTTATTTCCTTTCAGGGACACACATAAATCAACTTCTGGATGTCAAAAGGTAACTTTGGAGAAGTCAGGTCCTTCCTCACCTTCAATATTATAGGATCCAAGGACAGAACTCTGGTCATCAGGCTTAGTGGCAAGAGCTCTTGCTTCCTGATCATTTCACTAGCTGTATAGTTTTAGCTGGATCTGCTTCAAAGAAATGAAAGGACAAAAATAAATTCTAGACAAACATCCATTTTATCAGAGTACAGGAGTTCTCTTATCTTCAGCAAGAAGATACAAAGGCAAACTCAATTCAGTTGCTTTCTTTTCTTCTTATTCAGTTTCATTCTTCTTCTGAAACTCCGACTGATTGGGGAGTTTATGTTATAACTTAACTCTTTTCTTTTGCGTTTCAGTCAGGGAACAATGAAATCTTCATTTAGTTCTCAGTTCACCTCAAAGAGTGAATCTAAAGGGATTTTTGTCTTAACAGTTCCAGAGAGAACAAGAGTACCGGCCCATTTGGCCCATTCGGGGTGGAAGGGATAAAGATAGCTGCTTAGCAATGCCCCCAGACAGGCATATTTTGTATGCAATAGGTTTAACATGCAGATGATGGCTGCTGAGGAATTTCTCACCTCAACTGCCATGCCCCAACAGTGAGAATTCATAAGAAGATGAAACAACTCTCTAATCCCTTAAACTGCTAATGCATAGCTAAAATCCCCGTGCATAACTAATAAAATTTACATATACTAAGCTTCAATTTCTTTGAAGGATTGTTTCATTTG
Source organism: Hylomyscus alleni (assembly GCA_019843855.1). Taxonomy (NCBI): domain Eukaryota; kingdom Metazoa; phylum Chordata; class Mammalia; order Rodentia; family Muridae; genus Hylomyscus; species Hylomyscus alleni. The sequence goes on from JADRCC010504885.1 coordinate 11,039, forward strand.
ATTTTTTTGGAAAACTAATATGAAAAATATTTAAGATGTGTAATGTGGACTAAAATGCTGTGTTTGGGAGAGCAGAGGAACATAACAGGTGATCAGTGTACACCTCTCAGGGGTTACGCCTTTGTGTGTGTTCACTAATTATCTCTGCAATGGAGGTGTACCAATTGCCTCTGGGTGTGAAATTAATCTTCCTGTGCTTTAAAGGTTATCCTTTTCTTGTTTACTGTTCCTGGGCTGTAATCCTAAACACAAAATCCAGAAACATAAATGGCTGCTCTAAAAAGGCAGTGATGCCTGATGGTTATAGTAGTTACTCTATGTGATGGTGGATAACTGGAAAATTGTAGCACATCCTTCGGGGAGAAAAACATTGTACACTTTGTTTGGGCTGAATATCTGCAAGAAAGTAAAGCTTTTAGCTTGAGTTCTTAACCTGATTTCTAACTTGACATGAATTCATACATAGGAAGTTTCTTTCCACCTACTTGATATTACCTCAGTAGAGATA